>CM067367.1:108334348-108387490 GCA_034401795.1 Chaetoderma sp. LZ-2023a
CACGACACGACGATGTTAACACTAAATGTCTAGAAGCTGTTAGTTACCCTTCATTGCACGTGCAAACTAACTGGTTATCAGCATGCTAAAATCTGCCATCTTTAATTAGGTCTCCCAGACCCTGCATCAAAAGAATATACATATTAGCTGTTTCAACACATTAACGCCAAAGTTACTGAATCTAAAATTGTAAACAAACTGTAAATAAGAGTTCCGTGTAGTGGTATATGTTTCTCAGCGTTCCATGCAGTCACGCAATACATAAGCGTAACCCTGTTAGTAGCTTAGTATATTCAGTATGTGCCTAATTATACTTAGTGCGTAGTCTTGAAAGGTCCTGCAGGGTTCCACGACCTTGAAATCCTTTGAAAAATTCTATTGCATTTACATGGCCTTGAAAATTTCGTTGTCAAATAACTTGAATTTGTCATTGTTCAACTTCCTCGGCTATGGCAGACCAAGAGAAAATATATCAATTTATATAATAAGTATGTTAATCACAGGATTTGTACTTCAGAAGTTAGTATAATCTCATGTTCCTAAGATTTTGTAGTCAAAATGTGATTGTATAAAGAATTATGTAGAAGGAACAGACGGCTAGAGGTGGATGTAAAGTCGGCGGTATCTTAAAAATAGTCCTTGAGAATTCTTTTCGTTGACCTTAAAAATCCTTGAAAAGACCGTGAATTAAATTTTCAAAAACGTGTTGAATATTTTGACTAAGCGCTATTGCTGCCATAGGACATAAGCAGCAACAGCAACCAGTCAAATTTGTCTCAAAATATTCAACAGTAAAAATGCATACTTTTCTGGAAATTGAGATTCATGTATAGGGTTCGATAGATGCCAACTCAGAGAAAGTTTGGACGCAGTTCGGCTAGGAATGGGCAAAGCATAGCAATAAAATTTACGAGTTACGATCATGTTAACGCGTTTTTAACTATGTCGTCAATTTTAAAATGCGTATGTTTTATAGTGTGTTTACTTGAATAATAGTGTGGTCGTTGACGGTTTAAACCAAGAAAGAAATGGTATAGAAGCGAACCTGGTATCGTTTGAAAGGTAATTTCGAGCACAATAACATATCCAGAATTGCCCAAGATCGGCCTTGGGGAGAATTTTTGAGAGCCATTTGAATTATGTGGGCATTTTACCAGTGCCGTCAATGGGTTTTCTGATGGTTTGCTACACTTATGGTGGAATATCAGCTATAAAAACTAAATTAAACTAGTAGTAGTAGTAGTAGTAGTAGTAGTAGTAGTAGTAGTAGTAGTAGTAGTAGTAGTAGTAGTAGTAGTAAGGGCACATAACTCCTCACCTCAGAAACAGGTATCTGTCATTCTCCAGTCGCCATATTAGCTGTTGCAGCAAAGCGTTATCATCACTCTAACTGTCACAAATGTCTTCATGTGCAATAAAGTCAGGTAATGTTCAGACGGTTACTGGAAATGTTTAAATTGTTCATGGATAGTTAAAAACATACACGAATCTGGATATGGAATTACGTTTTTCACACTTGCTACTCGCAATAAATGTGTACACCTAGTTCAAGAAATTCCACAGAAAGAAATTAAGCAAAGATTTTAGTCACTGCTTAAACCAATTTATATTCATTTTCCAAACTGTTATCATCTTCATTATCAGAATTGTGAGAAATTAAACATATTTCTGCAGCATTTTTACAACCTTCATGCCTGCAGTCGCCACAGGCTGCCACACACTTTAATCCATTTTTACGACACATGCAGATATTGGTACTATATGGATTCTTTGACGATAATTTGCATTTACAGCGAACGAGCTTCAGCAAACTTCCCGGAGCTGCATCTATATCTATCATGATTGGTTTTAACTCTGTACCGTCTATGTTCCAAGCCCAATGCGTTGGATCCAGGCATGCCTCTGAGAGTGTCTTCCACACAATGACTTGTAAATGAACACGCGAACTGTGAAAAACGCTGCTCTTTCAGTAGGAGGCAGCTTTTGTGGCTCAATGGATGTTTTACAGGATGCAGTCATCTCCATGAACCTTTTGTACCTTAACCTGTTGACAGAGTCAAAGCTCTTACCACCATACATGACAATAAATAAACGCACTCCTGCCCCACCAACATGAGTTGCTATTGCTTCACAGTCACAGATTATGGACGATAGTCAACACACTTCTTCTGATTCCTGTAGTTTCTTTAACAAGCTGGACTTCCCATAGCCAAATATTGCAGACGTGGTATTACATCCAGTCCAGGCATGAGCAAAAAGAAGGTGTGACATTACATTTACATCAACCTTTCTAACCAATCACGAATGCTCCAGATTTTCAGTCCTTTCTTAAGAGATTTCTTGGCCTTGATCTAAAGCATATATCAGCCATATTAGGTTTCCAGTGATACATCAGCTATGATGTCCGTATCGTCTGCTACAACAGTAACCGCATCGCCTTGCCTTGAAGTTCCGAGTGCATTGGAAACTACCATTATGTGAGCGTCCTCTTTACTGATGAAGATATGGTGGCCGTCAGATTTTAAGCAGGTACTTAACAATTTAATGGATTGGCTCTTATTACTCTCATTTGACAGAAATACTTGTTGATTGTTGCACATCTCCATAGACTCATTGACTTGAATGTCTGCTGATGTCCTACCACCTCTTCTTTGGTGTTCATAATCCTTTGTCGAGGGAACCATCATAACCATCGAAAACAATGCAAGAGTTTCCATACATCATTTTGACATAACTCACATACTGTTCAACTATATCCTTGTATTGGTTTTTTGTTCTCCATCTAACACTATGAAGATGTGCACCCCCGTCAAGAACAACCATCATATGGCTATCTGGTTGTGAAGGAGATGCATCCTTTAGAAGCGTCTTTGCTAACTGTGCTTGTCAGTTTTCCTCATGGCCAACTTTGACAACTCATTTATTAACCACTTTGAACCGAATACGTGGTCCATCTCAACACCTAGCCCAAACAATGTGGGAGCTATAACTGATCTTGGTTGTGCTGCCTGCAGGGTGGACTGCCCAATACTATTCTGTTTCAGTTCTGATGAAATAAGCGTTTTCAAAAATAGCTGGAGGCATTTTGGAAGCCATTGCTTGCCTTTGGCAAAGTTGCTTATATCCTCGTTAGTTGGGTACACCTCTGTATTATACTCCTTATCTCCGATTTCTGTGCGAATAATATGAGCTGCAGTTAATAATAATAATAATAATAATAATAATAATAATATTCTTTATTTTGCGAGGGTAAATCGTCAGTTGCCTGATGTTAACGAGGCCCTCAAACATATATACACTATGTACAATAATATTTAATATACACTGAATGTTTGTACAAATGTCGAAAAATACAAAATACAAAAATTGCTGCAAGATTAATAATAAGAATAATAATAATAGCATTATTATATTTTATATTATGATTGCCTACTTATAACTTGTGCATCTACACTCATATCGACACACATTAACACACACACACATCTACGGACTTACATGCAGACACTTACGCACAGAATTACGCGAGCATGGACGTACGCACACATACACAACGGACAGACATGTAGACAAACAATCTACCTCAAACGCATTCTTGCTTCAAGGCAATTTTACGATTAAGCTGTTCAATATTTTGAAACTAATTTGTCCGGGCTGCTGTTGTTGCGTATTGCAGCTTAGGCCATGTTCTTAGTGGATAATCAATCAGGAATAACGTCTTACTGATGCACGGGGTTATTCCGGATTGGCTCCAGCGTGAACACGACCTTAAGATATAATGAACTATTCCTACATTTGGCGGGGACTTGTTCATTTTTCATGAAGGCGCTAGATACATCATTTCATGAATTTATTTGAATGTGACGCCAGACTACAAGTGACTTACGCACACCTGCATGCCCTTATGCACACATGTGGGTACCCATTTATGTACAATTAAATAATAGTGTTAGCTAAGCTCTATCCAATATTAGCCTGAGTTGGGATCGATCGAATAGGTAGGGCCCTTAACTCCGTAAATATATTTTTTTATTTACATAAATATATACCTTTATTGTGGTGTAGGTATGTTGACTGAATAATTTGAAACCAATTTGGCAGGATGCATTTTCTTCCCGCTGGTAATAGATGCGCCTAGTCAAATTGGCTCAAAATTATCCAACATAAAGTTTATTAACAGTAAATACATACACTTCGTATAGTCGACTATTTAGCGTTCTTGACTGACTAAGATGACATTCATTGTTTAGTTTGTTTGTTTGTTGTGACGTCAACCTGGATGTGACGAGATTGATTATGACGTCATATATTTGATTAATACATGGGATC
This sequence comes from Chaetoderma sp. LZ-2023a, assembly GCA_034401795.1. NCBI lineage: Eukaryota > Metazoa > Mollusca > Caudofoveata > Chaetodermatida > Chaetodermatidae > Chaetoderma > Chaetoderma sp. LZ-2023a. Next base: position 108,338,678 of record CM067367.1, read on the forward strand.
GTAATTGATTATGATGTCATTTATGTGATTAATACATTGGATTCATTAATTGGACGAAATTGATTATGACGTCATATTTTTGATTAACACATTGAATCGAAATTGATTATGACGTCATATATGTGCTTAATACATTGGATTGGATTCATTAATGGTATAAGAATTATTTAGCCGTTCCAGAATGGATCAGTGATACATCATATAAGAAATAGACATAATTCTATTTTGAAAATTCCAACAATTAATTATAAACGAGAGAGAGAGAGAGAGAGAGAGAGAGAGAGAGAGAGAGAGAGAGAGAGAGAGAGAGAGAGAGAGAGAAAGAGAGAGAGTTCTAACTATACGTTCAACCTCGCTTCAAGATTCGCTTTCTTGTTACAGTACCATTTATCATTAATTATGTAATTCGCCATATTTCTGAAGTACACAACATTTTTACGTCCACTCACGTCTGAAAAGAAGATAAATTCTTTGTAGTGATCTAAGAGCGTTTGCTTAAGTCTCTTAATTGAATATACCTCTGAATCTTTACATAACTCTATCATCTTAGTGTGACGTTCTACAAAGGTATACAGTTCTGCATCACCTTCTGTCTCAAGCTAATGACACAATCTTTCAAAGCAAACTAGCATTTCTCTATTTTCTGGTCGCCCCTGTGTCTTTACATCGGTACTAGGTAGGCTATCTTCCTTCGTTAGCACAAATCTTTTGTATCACTCATCATGATAAACCGCTTCCGCTGCAACCAAGTCAAAGCAGCCATGTAACCGATTCTGTACATCATTAGACCATGGATCAGCTCTTTTCCTACAGCATTCTATAAGCTTGTCTCTGAAGGGCAGTGTTGTTGCTTCATGCACAATTGTTCTGCCTGGGTGTCTACTAAAAATAGCCGCTGAAAATCCACAGAGAAAGCAATCATCTTTCTAATTAAATGTTGGTGTACTGGATCGCAGTTTCTTTACGCGTTGTAATTGACCGTTACTGATTTCATTAGAGTGTTCTACGGTCTAGTGTTAGTAAAGTCACGACGACAGTTTTGATGTATCAATACCTTTGCAATAGGTGCGGTTTTGGCGTGTTCACCTAAATATGTCTCCGCGTAATTCGCTATAACTGATCAAACTTATTAATCCCTTTTTAGTAACTACAACTGGCTTTTCAGTCTCAAATCCCAATTTGCATATAACACAGCACTTTCCTCGGAAATTGCAACGACTCTCTTCTCCGCTTTCTTCAGCCATTGGGTACAAATGGTAAAAACATAGGACAAAAGTCCTATATTCACTATATAACTAATTCCTCGATTTGGATAATGTCTCTTTATTATGCACTACTCAGGGCAAATAATTTTACAACATCATTAATGTAATCTAAGTTACAATAACGCTGGTTTGCGTGATGGTGCGCTTTTATCATTTCCGCGAAATTGAAAGCAGTTGGAGGAGCGCTTAGTTATTTGTGAGCGCAGTATAAATCCGGGTCAAAGAAATTTGCATGTGTAAGAATATGATTTGCTAGAATATGTACGGCAATTGTTGAATTGTCTGCGGTGGCCAGTAATACTTTGACATTATACATTTTTTAATTTTTATGATACCATATATGCGTATTTAATATTTTTTCCACTGATCTAGCCTCTAAAATATCAACTAAATTTAACCGGATTTGGGTTTTTCTCCCCAAGGCCGATATTAGGCCATAGCACTCGATTTTGCGCTACCAACGATATCAAATTCGCCTACACACGATTTTTTTCTTGGTAAGGTTTGATTTTTGACGTCACCGACCACACTATAATTAATGATAATCCCCATTCACTTCTGAAATATCAGAATCTAATTTTCAAATCAATAATACGAGAAGGATGGTGAATATAGTGATACTAATTTCACTGGGGATTATTGCTGTTACAGGCAGCAACAACTTCCACTCAAATTACTCTCGTAATATTCAACGGACTATTCTTTGTGCCGTAGATGTTTTGCGTAGTCCTTGGTATATCCCGACCGTGCAGATTATAAATCATTTTATTTGCATATCTAAAATTCTCCGTATCTCGATTTTAAAAATGCTGAATCATTTGCAGATAATCCTATTAAAATGTGACGATTCTCTAGCTTGCATTGGGCAGCATACAGACTTCTTGTCAAATAAGTTTTAAACTATTCAACAGAGCATTTTGTACATCGTAGAAATCTGTCATACCTGGCATGCAGCACTGAATGGGTTAACATGAGTGAACTCATTAAATTAACTCAAATTATTCAGCTTTTTAAAGCAGGTTAAGCTCAATAAGCAAGAATTAATGATTATCACCCACGTTTGATGTCAAAATAATTTCTTATGAATAAACCAGTAGCTTACTACTGACCTAAACATTCCAGTATCTTTCTAACATTAAATTTTATACTGACCTAAACATTCCAGTATCTTTCTAACATTAAATGTGATCCTGATAAAACTCCTGTCTGGGATGCTAGCCAAACAAGTGACAGCTATATATCAACAGAGTTCTAGAACTGATAATGAGGTAACATAGTGATACACACAGGAATTCAGGTGTACAATTTTAGGATATATATATATATATCGCGTTTCTTCCGCTTCTGTCCATGAGTAGCCACCATCACCAGCTTAATCATTGCGCTGCTTGTTAGTATCACGCGATCTATTCCATTATGAACAGCGATCTATAACACCTCATGTGTCAACAGCGCATCAAAGCGCTCAAATTACTGTTTGATATATCAATTAAACATTTTGATGGTCAATACTTTTCAAGATATTTTAATTTTAGAAGACTATTTTTGGTAAATTTACCACTGAATTCTTTTTTCTCTGGTTTGGCCATTAAAGGGCTAATGGTAAACTTACTCAGCCAATGTTTATCTGCAAGTCGAGAGAAGAGTATTTTTTTAATTTACCACTAGAATAACTGGGTCTGTTATCGAGCCAGTCATTCTAGTGGTAAATATTCAAAAATACTCTTCTATAGGCCTTTCAAATAGCCATGTCTGAAGACCATTGAAAGATATTTTGGTCAGTTTGACAATTAAAGGGTTAACTTAGCACAAGAGGGGTTAAAGGGGTTAAAGTACGTTATTGAATTTTCATGAAAATAGTACAATTTCAAAATGATTATTATCTATCCCGCTTTCGTGCAAGAGTTCTACGACAATATCGAGAGATAGCAGTCATGTCGGGACCAAATATAACTAGTGAGACAGTAAACGACCATTAAGTGGTGTCCTTAGAGTGGTGAGTGCCCTGGGTCAACTCAGTCAAACTGGAACCGTCCTCAATAAAAACTAGATATTCTCAGACGCCATCCACTGCATTTGGAGTGATAAAATAATATATTTGTGCTGCTTCCTAATTTTGCCAATAATTTACATATCAGCCTAAATCAAAAGATCCTGTCACAAACTTCTGTGCACCCCCACCCGCCCCATATTGTACACCCCACCCCACCGGCCCCATATTGTGTATGACCCAGATCTTTGCCTTGTGTTCCCAGTAATAAGGCCGCTGCTGATATCTTGTATGCGTAGTAAGCTGCTGAATACTTTGCAACTAATTTAAATGACAACAACAACAGCTCCCAGTCCAATTAGTCTCAAAATAATCAGCAAAATGTTTATTAAGTTGCAAATCCATCAAAAGCATACAATTCGTACACTTGACAGACATGTTTCATTTTGATTGTGACGGCATCCAGTATGTGACGTACTTGATTATGACGTCAGGTACTTGAGTGACAGATTGGATCCCATATAGCATTCAGAACGCCATATTCAATTTAAAGAACTGAAAGAACAGATATAGGGCTGCAGCTAGGGCCTACAAAGTCGCTTAATTAGCGAGCTACACATACCAAAATATTAATAAATACTACCATATATCAAAATGACCGCTAGAGTGTGTAGAATAAGGAAATAACGGATGGCAAGCTTGAAAATAATTACAAATCAAATTATGACCTAGTTTCTGAAGGGTTGGGGTGTATATTAAATTATGAAGCAATAGGCTCAGACATTGTCTTCTCGCAAGGTGCGTATATTTATGCATGTTTAATAAATGTCGAGGTTTATAAAATATCATAGCAATAACCAATTCATCTTGAAATCAATCGCCGTATCCGGGTTTTTTCATGGGTGGTGATGGGGTGGGGGGGGGGGCGGGGGTGTGAGGTGAAGGTTGGCTGTTAATTTGTGATTACTGCAATTTATCATTGTTTGCTGGCATATCAGGCGTTCCGACTGGATAATTTATCGTAAATCCTCACATACCAGAAGCCTCCAAAGCATCCAATTCCAATAATTCAACCACCAGCCAGAGCAGCAGAAGAAATTAAACCAGACCGGGAAGATATCCGAGTAATTTGTGCGCGGTCCGTGGAGCTAATATATAACCTTGTTAGATCATTTGCTGTGCTTACAGAAAGTCGAAAGACGCATGCCCACCATGGGGGCAGGCTCACGCTCTCCTCTCACCTACCGTATCACCAGCTGTATCAACGGTGTCCTATAATCCCATTATCCTGGCAAATCCCACATACCTTGCCACAGTTTACACAACTCTTATGCGGGTTAAGGTAGTTGCGAATACATGTGGACATGAACACATTGCAGTATTATTTGATGTGGGCCTATTAACAAAAGCTTTAGAAGTCGTGTGGTCTAGGCCAGAAGAGCTCAATGGTGCTATTCCATGTGAGGAAGGCATGCACCTTATTATGTCTGTTCTTGCTGGTATTGGATTTCTTTATGGAGATGCAGCGTTACACATCCTTTTGCACGAATCAGAAGTATTTGCCGAAGGAATCGTAGGGCAAATTCGAGCTGGGAAAGACATTGCACGTGGACTCTATGCTTTGAAACTTGAGAACTTCAGCATCTGGTGTAAAACATCAGGCCATGATTTTCCTGCAGATGTTCTTGAAGGTCTAAGTCATTTACAGGTTTGTTTTGCAAATCCTGAAAGTCTACCGCCGACAGCTATTGTGAATGTCCTGCGAAGTAAGATTGAAATGACGTTGCTGCCCTTGATCAAGAGATTATGTGAGGACAGTAGTCAAAGTTCTCCAACATTCAAAACTCTGAGATGATTATCTTCAGAAAGTTTCAATACTGTTCAAGATGTTCTTGACGGCTTCGCGAAATGGAAATTGGAAGGTTTGTCAGTCAGTGAGTTCATCCCATTGCTATTCGCTTCAAACAGAAGCATTTATGTCAAGTACATGCCAACTTTACTGCTTATGATGAAAAGACTCCCAGCTGAGATTGTTGATCTCTTTGAAAATGAACAACAATTTGTGACTAAGCTATCCCGTTGTAGATTTAACATGGTCTGGCCGGACTACGCCCTGGAAACTACAGAGAACAAGTCCCTGAAGGGAACAGGTGAAATCATGTGCTTGATGCTGAAAGGTTCTGCTCTTGCCCGCTGGGTTTTAGCTCGACCAATAACAGCTCAACATTCAGAAAATTTTCAGACATATTTCTGCAGAGTCCAAAGATTCGTTCCTGATTGTGATATTCTACACAATATTTCCAACGCAGCAATAAAGCGTTGGGGTAGCGATTTACAGAAGATGACAGAAATGTTTGGAGAAACATATTTGGACCCATTCTGCCTTCATGATCCACCATCGCAACCTGTAAATTTTGCAACCGGAGTTGTGGCAACTGCAGATGTCCAGGCAAGCCTTGTTGTTGTTGTTTTGGAAAAAGGTGATGCTTTGACTGTCAAATTCGGCAATGAGCGTCTTGTCCTACCTGCACATTAGTCAGCACCACTTCAGAGTTTCTATGACACAATGTCACGTCCCGGTGTAAAAACGATGAGTGAAATGACAAAGACTATTATGATTGGCAAGCGCAGTGTTAAGATGGACGCTGAAGTTATGTATCTTAGACTATTGGCAATATACGCAGAGAAACAAGTGCCACTGGAGAAGGTGATGGCTTACGAATATTTGCCTGTACCATTAAGTATATTCACCGAAGATGGGATAATACACTCTGGAACAAAAGCAGAATTTATGCATGTATGATTTATAATTACTGTATTCTGCGTCTGTAGTAGTAGTAGTAGTAGAAACATCATATAGCTGCAAGCAGTCCTTCTTCGCTTTTGCCCACTGTGTCTTGTCCTCAGCCAAAATCCTTAGCTTCCTCAGGTCCATAACCGTAAGCTGGAAGAATTACTCCCTGAAGAAATGCTTACTACTGTATCAAATGCAGATGTACTTATCATAGATGGTCATGCAGCTATTCAGATGTTGCCAATCCAAAATTTACAGAGTTTGTTTTAAAGAGATGGCTATGGCATTCATGTAATATGTCCTCTGTATAGGCAGGCAAGCGACTCAAACTCATGTTGTGTTTGACCGCTACCTAGAGAATAGCATTAAACACCACATGAGACTGAAGTGGAGTGGAGGAAAACAAAGAAATGTTGTCCATGTACTTCCAGATGCTACAGCTCCCAGAAACTGGAAGTTATTTCGTAGCATAAATGAGAACAAATCAACATTGGCAAATTTCTATACAGAATTCTTAAAGTAGAATGTGTCTCAAGCAGTGTATGACAACCAATTAATCGTAGTCAGTGGTGGCTTGGGTGAGGTATCTGTTGTCATGACAAGATCCACTGTAGTGAATGATGTCACAGCACTTCACTCGAATCGCAAAGGGGCGGATACTCGCATAATCCTTCACGCTGCCTATGCTGCTGATCAAGGGACAAGGACAATAATTGTAGCTAGCCCGTACACTGACGTTCTAGTCATGTTGATTCATCATCGACCATCCATTCGCGCCAAGGAAATATTTTTTCAGACTGGTCACGAGAGCAAACACACTTCCCTTAGACGATACATTCCAGTTCATTCCCTGTATGACAAACTTACACAGGAATAAGTACACATTATGCTTGGCGTCTAATGCATCACAGGATACGATACGCTCAGTGCCTTCTATGACCATGGGGAGAGAACAGCATTTAACCAGATGATACGGCAGCCACCGATGTTTCAAGATATAGGTAGTCTAAGAACATCATGTCATGTATCGAAGCCAGAATTAGTAGCCTGTACACGCTTAATAGCCAGCATGTATGGAAAAGATGTTCAACGGTTGAATGACTTGCGAAGTGAAAAGGCCAAAAATAACATCATAGGCAAGAAATTGCCATCAACCGATGATAGTTTCATGCTCCACACATTGCGCTGCTTATGGTATGGAGACAGACTTGTTATGCGATGCAAACCCTATCCAAGCCCACAGAGTATGGGTATAAAATTAGTGTAGACAATAGACTATATCCAGAATTAATTAACCAGACAGTGTCCACTCAAGAACTCTTGAGCAATTTAGTGTGTAACTACAATGATTACTGCTCGACTAAATGCACATGCTCACAACATGGGCAGGTATGCACCAGCGCATGCATCTGTGAAGCGCTGCCACCGTCCACAGATGAGAGTGAAATGTGATGTGCAAACCCATTCACCATAGATGTCGGGTTGTATACAGTTGACAGTGATGATGATGATGATGATAGCATATGAAACCATCAGAATTTACTTGATATAAGCAATCTGGACGACCTTCATATTAAGAAACTTAACATACTAAAACATGATTAATGATGAGTCCACACCCACCCTCCAAACTCCACATTTCTGGCCGTTTCAAGGCTTAATAGCAGATAGTTTATCATAAATACATCGATTACCACCTATATACATAATTGGTAAGCTGTCTTGATACCACGAATTACAGTAAGCTTGATAAGAGACGACAGTATTTTATGTGAGGACAGGAGATGCGGATTTTATTTATCAACATGGATACAATGATATATGATAGCATTTATTAATATTTTGTTATGGGTGGGTGCTTCCGACAGCGATCATTGCTGCAGCAATAATATGGCCCATCGTTGACCGGATTTGATGTTTTCACTCACCTGTGCATAGAAACAGCTCGTTCTCCATTTATCCTCGTAACACCAGCGACTGGTACATCTGAATAGCAGTCTACCTGTTGAATTTCTCCACACTATAATTTTATTCCATGGGATTCAACTCTGGATATGCTGAACATTTTGAAAACAATTTGACTGGAATTTGTTGGTGGATAAGTCACCAACAACTTTCAGTAAAATTGTTTTCAAAATATTCAGCAGGTTCAGACTTATTGCCCATGGAAATTATTGTCTGGTAGCTTTCAGCACTCGAACAGGTAAACATTCGGAATTTGTACACATAGTCCAATATCACTGCTCAGTCTAAAGGTGAATTTGAAGTTCTCTGTTTTCGCTGTGACTGAATTTTGAGATGGATAGTTTGCCGATTTTTATCAGTGACAGATTGTTCTGTATTGTCTGAATAGTTGTCAATATGAGGCGTTGTAAAATTAGAAAGCTTCTCTGTAATTCTGTCCTGCCATTTCGATCCGAACGTGCCATGAATACACAGACGTTTCTTTAGTTGTCTTTAGCCTACACATTATTTTAGAGAGACATTTCTCCACAATTTCAGCCGAAAGCCCTTGAAACCAAACATGAACTTGTCCATGACGATGATGAGTTCTCCATTCTTGCATTTCATTTCTAATAATTTCTCAGAATCTTCAATTTTTATTTAATTCAAAATCTCCCTGATGACCTTGTAGCTTGTTTTCAAAACAGATGTAACATTATGTGGTCTAGACCAACAAGTTTGACTGTGATGGAGGATAATGATTTACAACAATCTCTCGGTGTCAATATTATCCTCATAAACGTGAAATCGCATTAATCAATAAACATTTAAATCATTTGAACAACGTGTGCCCTGTAGGTGGGGCTTAGAATACACCTTCCGTATCCTCTGCGTGTCGTAAGAGGCGACTAAAGGAAGTAAGGGTGAGGTAACCCTGACAGAAACCTCGAGTGCTGAAGACGGAGGTTCCAGGCCGCACGGCGCACTCTAATAAACCATGGATCCACGCACTTAACGCTTATCATGTCGATAGTCACTTACAGGACTTGCGGTATGATCAGCGAACGAAAAGAAGAAAGAAGAAGATTTGAACAACATTAGGTTTGCTATTTTAAAATAGAGCTAAACATCATAGCACCTTTGAATTTGCATTGCATTTTGATTGTGGAGTGAGGTGGAAGGAAATGTTGAGTACACCTCAAAGTCTAATTTTACGATTATGTATATTCACTACTTCTCATTGGCAAGCCTGAAAATAAGTGCCTGACACCTCACATTGTCAGACACAAAACCAGCAAATGTCAGACACAGACACTCCAGTACCTGACATTTTGTCAGGGGCAGATCTATAGGCACAGTTAGTTCCAATGTGCAATCAAACAGCTGACAAACAAAACGATATAAAATTCAGCAAGCTAATATGTTATGTAGTATAATCATTATGAGCTTGGTTGACTTATTTTCAGTTTCTAGTAAAGCGCATTACTATGTGGAAAAACAGTATCATGCAGTACATTCTGAATGTCTGTTGCAAGGTAGTTGGTGCCTGACAAAGCGTCAGACACCAGTAAAATAGTTATTTTCAGTCTTGCCCATGGGCTTTGATGGAGGAATCCAGTTTTAGCGATGCCCCGCCCATCTCTAGCTAACCTCCACCCACACTTAGCCAGTTTTGAGATCGATCGATTCCTGAAGTCACTGAATATCAGTTTCCAGAAAACTATACAGGTAAGCTGTTGAATACTTTCAAACTAATTTGACTGGATTATGTTGCTGCCTATGGCACCAACAGCACCCAGTCAAATTAGTTTCAAAATAGTCAACAGCGTGCGGATTAAATAGTAAAAACATACGATTCGTACAACAACCTTTAGTTCGTCATCGATTAAGCGTCCATGACGAACCTAGCTCCGTTATTGATGAGGTAATTGATTATGACGTCATCCTACACATCGCGTGGATGATTAGGACGTCATATGATTGGCTGAGGAACTGGAATCCTCCATTAATAATATAGAGCTACTGCCTCTTCAACATTTAATTATTCACGAGAATTGGGGACATCTCCGATCTCAGACACCCATATGGTACAGGGCCCCTGGTAAGTTATCCTTTTTGAGAGATCTAATAGTTCCTTTCTTTGTGGTAATCACTGTATTCCTCTCTTGGTCAACAAGCATTTCTCAGGCTCCATCACAGATAGCATCTTGGCCCTGTTTAGCCGGTAAATGTGTTGGAGTATTGCACTATATATCTCCCTCGAGACCAACTGATTCATCTTCAAGGTAACACGGTTCATTGTAGTCATTTTGTTGTCTTTGTAATGCATATGTTGATAAACTGATACGTCCCTGCGGGAGATAAAACGACTGATGGATATAATGTATTATTGTTGGCGTCCAGCTCATTGATAGTGAACCCACTCACCCACTCATTCACTTACTACGTAGAGTACTCTGTGGTAATAACAGGCTGGTTGAAGTTGGTCTTGTCGATTACACATGTTCATATGTAGTCTGTTGTATAGCTTTGTGCAGACAATTCGCGTCAACGCATTTTTTTATTTATTTACTCTAATAGTTTTTATTTTGGATCGTGATAGTAAAATAGCATCGACCACCGGGATTAAAGGGCAATGCCCTAATAACATCTGACCAACAGTTCTGAGCCAATATGCTTGAGTTGTTAGCTGGCTGACTGGCTAACTTCGGTATGTATGGTATGGTAGCTGATAAATATTTGCTGTTAATATACCGTATTGCGCGCAAAATGTGTTTCTAGCGGGTCTATAATCATGTAATATATCTGGCCGCCCAGATGGCCAATTAGTAGCAAATTAAGAATACGCAATTATTGAAATTCCCTCTTTTCATATAAATGATTGTCAAATGCAAATAGTCTACCATTACTGAAAGAAATGACTCAGCATTCATTCAATGGCCAATTCACCTTTCCAGAGTATCCATCGATGATCTGACGTCATATGACGTCATAATCAGCTAAGCGATGATGTCATAATCATTACGTCATAAATGATTCTATTAGGCCAGTCTTTAACTCTTAATAGTCCGACACTTTGTAAGAATTGTATGTCTACTATATAATAAACATGCTGCTGAATATTTTAAAACTAATTTGACTGGGCGATGTTGCTGCCACCCAGTCAAATTAGTTTCAAAATATGCAACAGCTTACTGTATAGTTTGCTGGAAATTGATAGTCAGGGAGTTCAGAGATCGAGGTCCATTGATGTATGCTATTTATCCAACAAGATGTATCTAAACCAATGTTATGTACGGACTCTCGTACCGATGTTTACACACGGACGTGAGTTCGGGAATATTCTTCTTTCTCATCCCTTACACCTTGCTTTGATATCGTGCGTACATTACACAGGATTTATAGTATTGACTATCGTACCCTTCTCAGATTAACCCACCCCATGTAGCGAAACCTCTTGTAAGGCCATGCATGCCAACATCAGGTATACCGGCTCATGGTGCTGTTATCTGCATGACCTATGAAGTTGATCCGTTCAGTCGATACAGGAGTTTCCTCCACTCTTTTCATCGCCATCTGCCTGATGAGCTTCAATGCAAATTATCATCAGAACATCGCCATTGTTTTAACTATTGATAGTATGTTACAGATCACACAAAGTACTTGTGTAGCAAGATCGTGTATTGTTTGGTAAGATAGTAATATGGCTATTTTGTGGTATATTCAGCAGCTAATTTGACGGGAAGCTTTGCTCCTGTTGAAGTATTTTAAAATATCCAACAGCTTACCTGAATAGTCACCGTCAAATTGAAATTCTGTGAATGCGCTGTTAAAAATTAATGATTTTTCTTTGAAATCTGCGGAAGACCTGAAGCTGTGACCGTTTAACCCTTTAAGCCTTAGATTCTTTCAAGAAAATGTAAATTTTCCCAAAGAAAATATCAATTTGCAGACAAAGAGAAGACTAGTTTGAATATTTACCATTGTAAATTTTCAAAAATTGTCTTCTCTTTGTCTGCAAATTGACATTTCTCAAGACCAATGTTTTGGCTGATATGAATGTTAAAGGGTTGCGTGGCCATGTTTGAAAGGGCATTGTTATTCCAAATGACAATTAATTGTTCTTCTACCATCATCTTGAATGTGTTAAATTTGGATGCAGACTGATAAGACGAATTGGTTATTTTATCAGCGTGCAATGTGTTGTGTACGGTAGATCTCACTTGCATGCTCTAGTGAAGTAGGACTGTAACAGTTGTAAAATACTGTTTTCTGGTATAGCTTGGTACATGGTTGTAATATATCGTTTGCCACATAATCAGCATTGAGAATTATAATCTTCTTTGATAAGGAAAGTTATTGTGAAGTAATGCGATAATGTTTTTCCGAAAATGTGTGAATTTCAAGTTAATATCATTACGACTTTGTTATCACAGCAGTAGACATAAATACTTGTAGAAGCCAAGAATCATAAATATATTTCCTACATGCAGAGCGATAGATATGTGTGGTTAGAGTCCAGATATTGTTCCTACCTTTAACGCATATCTTTCCGTATGGGGTTCAGCACCACATTGAGCAGTACGCTGGCGAAATGCATTTTCGCTCAATGCCTCCTGGGAAGTTGCAGTGTGGAATAAATGAGTCCCAGAATATGTCCTTTGAAGTGATGTTTTCTAGTTATGATCTACGACCATTTACTATGTGGGCTGACCTGGCCATGTTAGAGGAGCTCGATCGATGGTCAACCATGATGGTGAGTTACCAAAGGAAAGATTACAGGTTGTGGTAGAAGAGTTATTCTGAAAATGCTATTAACAGGATACAACACTGATAACGCATGTTACTGGGCTAATACCCGGCCATATTGGCCCGGTATTGGGCCAGTACCGGCCCAGTAACCTGCGTTATCAGAAGGGGTGATGCCATTTATTTTACACCCTTTTGAGCTTTCACAAGCTAGTGTACGCTTCTTTAGAACATTTTATAAGTGAAGGCGTGTTGCAACTCTATAAAGTTATTATTAGTCGAAGTCCTATGATGGGAGTCCGTCACCATTTCTCCGGAGCAAAGGTTGTAATCGGGTTTACTTTACCAAAGTGCGGAGTATCTCACCTTAAACAAAAAAGTAAATAAGTAAAATGAAAGCGTGCATTGCTGAACTTCTAGTTATCACCTAGATTCGTTCCCGCCTTCTCGTTGCGTAAATGTGCGTATTTCATGTCAAGGAATGTACACGTACAAAAATCTCTTTATTATTCATGTATATTTAAAAAAAATGAAAACAACTCGGCAAAAACCCAGACTAGTAGCCACGGAAATTGTGACATGATGTATCGCCGCCTTTTTATTTTAACGCTTCTATATTTTAACGGACGGTGGTCATGGTGTCGATATGTAGGTGTATGAGGACACGGAATCAATCACAAAACATTGGCATGATGATATCTTTATCGATAATGCTAAAAAAAATAGAACATAAGTTTGCGAACTGGCAGGAACCCAAGATGACTCCGACCAATATAACTACAACTCTACTAACGTTTTACTTCAAGATAGCATGGGAACGTGCTGTTTGTGTCTAAGTGTGGGTGCTGGGTGGGGTGGGTGGGGTGGGTTGTAGTGGTGGTGGGGTGGGGTGTAGCTTGTGATATCAACAGACACATTTCTGAGCATGTACCATAAGTATATTAATGTCATTATTCATCAAATATCCATCATGATCATCCTGTTTCCTATTACCGCCGACCATCTAGGATTGTCCTGTCTAATAGAGCTAGCCGACATGTGTTGGAGACAGATCCGTCTGCTCATTTTCCTCAACGTATTCGAATTATACAAAATCAGTTCTTGTCAGACTAAAATGCCTCCAGAATATGATCCTCCACTAATAACATTCAAACTCAAATTTTACAACCCCCTTAAGTATCCTTATTCGAGTACCCTAGAAGAATTGCAAACAAACATATTTTGGGTGAGAATCGGGCATATCCTGACATGTGTAGAATACGTGCTTAAGAGAATCGAGAGCCATAACATCTTCATGGACAAGTTTTAACTAAGTTTCATATAAATGTTAGATAATTTCATTCTAATCTGACACCCCCCAAAACTTCTACCAGAGGAGAAGATAATCTACCTGCAAGAAGAACTGTTTGTCCACTCAAGGTTAAAGAATCTACTCATGTTTGTCTGTATCGGAATGGGCATGAATAAAGTATAACATAAGCATCGTTAACAACACATGAGAGGCACCTGAGACGATGCCTCTGACTATCACAGTAAATATGAACTTGTGTATCGAGTTGGGGATGTAAATCATGCAATGGCAAACACGACTAATCTGGTTAACAGACAGTTGCAAGACAATAATGGCTGCATTTATAGATTTCGGCGGCTATCAATTTCACCTGGACCAACCAAAGACGTCTCCCATTTCTGTCGTAATTGTATAGTAAATGAACCTGTTCATGACTTTGAATGTATCTATGAAGATTATCAGTAAATGGAAACGTTTTCTTGAGGGATGGTCGTGGACGCCGCTTATATGATGCAGGTTTTAGCTTTGAACGACACAATTCGCATAAAATGTATACCTCCAAATATCTTGTGTAACCTCACACATGTACAGGCAAACCTTCTGGAACGGGCACCACACTGGTCAGCAACGAGCACTCACTCGCTTGTGCGCATCATGTAGCCCATTTACAATGCCAACTATTTCATTTAGTGATATGCCATTCTCAGACTACATCTACTCATTATCATTATCGGCATAATTAGCTCTACACGCTACAGCGCGACATCATATTAATATCCACATCACTCTACATGCAAGATTCAGTGTGATAAACTCGCAGCATCTACCCATTAGCCACATAACATCCTATGCAAGATTCGATATGATAAAGTCTCAAAATCTACCCAGTAGCCACATCACTTTCTATGCAAGATTCGGTGTACCATGCCCTTTACACCCACTCATCATCCATACCAGTATTTATGCAAAACTCGACACAACGGGAATTTAACATCCGCTCATTAGCCATATCGCTATTTATGCAAGACTCGGTGCGCCATGCTCTTAAGTCTTAACATCCACTCACTAGCCATATCGCTATTCATGCACGACTCGGCGTGCTATGCTCTTAACATGCACTCATTAGCCACATCGTTATTCGTGCAATACTCGGTGAAAGACTGGATGCGCCCATGCTCTTGCTAGACCTGGAGACTAGTTCAGAATAAACAGTTTTAAACGCAGTTTTATTCTCTGGATTATTGTTGTACAATGGATGAATCCAGTTTTAGATATGTCCCGTCAATCTTTTGCTAAGCTACACCCACGCCTTGCCCATGTTGGGAGCAATCGATCCCTGCACTCTCTGAATCTCAATTTCTAGAAAACGATACAGATAAGCTGTTGAATATTTTAAAATTAATTTTACTGGGTGCTGCCTATGACAGTAACAGCGCGTAGTCAAATTAGGTTCAAACTATTTAACAGAATGTTTATTAAATCGTAAATACATACAATTCGAACTATTAAGCGTGTGTGACGGACTATGTCAAGTCATTCATGACGTAATTGATTATGACGTCAGCCTACATGTGACGTAGTTGATTATGACTTCATATTATTAACTGAGAATCTGGATTCCCCCATTCTTAAATGCGGATCATCTGGCGGGCAGCAATATATTTCTCAATTTATATTACGGGTAACATTTATTTGATGCTCTTTAGCAGTATTGTTCATAGTCTTTCCATCGTACTGGGATAGTTTATATCACATTCTTTCATTTTTAGCAATGGAAAGATCCGATCTGCCACTCAAATATATAACGTCATAATCAATTACGTCATATGTAGGCTGACGTCACAATCAAAATGCGTTATGAGTGATGTATCGGTATCTAGCTCCGTCATGAACATTTAAAGGGCCGCGTCAAGTGCATGAGTTGTATATCTTTGATGGATTTACTATTTAATAACCATTCTGTTGAATATTTTGGAACTAATTTGACTGCTTAATGTATCCGCCATAGACAGCAACAGCACTTAGTCAAATTATTTCAAAATATTTAACAGCGTACCTGTATAGTTACTTTGAAACTAGGATTCTGTAAATTCAGTGTTCAAAGTTAAAAATCGATCACAGCATGCGCAAATAAGGGGCGGAGCATAGTTAGAAATGGGTGGGTCATAGCTAGAAATGGGAGGGGCATAGCTAGAAATGGGAGGGGCATAGCTAGAAATGGATCCATATCTATTGATCAACTATAAACAAAACAACAAGCAAATAAAGAACACAAAGAAGAGGGCCAGAGCAATAAAGACTCAACTCAGCCGTTAAATCCAACCTAGCCCAAACACTGCATCGTATTGATTCTGTGATACCGGGGTTGCTGGATTTGCCATTCTCAGACTACATCTACCCATTATCGTTATCGGCATAATTAGCTCTACATGCATGGTATATTACTACCTGAGATGTTGTTATTTTCATCAAACGTGTTTAAAATGTTAATTCTATTACACACATTGATGTAAGTTCGCAAGCAAAGCTTTCAGTCCTTTGAGCTGTCTATGAAAGATTAATGGGTTACATAGGGGGTTACCACTAATGATAGATCCCAGATGAAACAACCCAATGCCTCATGACAGGTGCAACACAAACCAGCTGTTTGATGAAGCTTATTATATATGTTTAATTATCTTCACTTACTTCTTCTCGTTGGGAGAGTGTGTTCAGGTAATAATGATGCTGTTTTCATCGACGTCAACTTTCCTTCCCCTGTGCAGTGGAACTTTGCAGGATACAATTAGGTACACAGGTATATAAAACATGCACCGAGAACACTTGTATTGGAGATTTGCCTAGAAACCAAGCGCTCGCATTCTACAGCAAAATTCGGTGTCCAGCCAATTTCCCACAATTCATTGCGCTTACTACTGTTTAACGTTAACCTAGTCCGGCGTTCCGGTTAACGTTAAACTGTAGTAAGCGCAATGAATTGTGGGACGTTGGCTGGAGACCGAATAGAACCAATTTTGCTTGATATGATTGGAAAATTCATCAATCAAAGAGTAGTTTAGTATGCAGTTTTACATGCTATTATTGTTTCTTATTGTCAATGTACAACTCATCTTTTAGCACTGATACAATAGTATCTCATTTCCAAAACACAGAAGCTGATATGCAATTAGATAACGGAAATCCTTAGTAGAATTAATTTAAAATACTCTCGACAATATCTCGTGCTTAATAATGTATTTGGTTTGTAGAGTTGATATGATTAATATAGTGTTAAAATAAACCCTTTTTCTAATAGCGATCCGACCATCGCAGAGGCATGGCTCTAGAAAAATTGTCATTTGAGTTGTTTTCAGTGTGTATCAACTCAGGTCTTGATTTCCGATTTTAAATAGTAGAAAGAGTTTGTACTGTCCTCCTGGTCGACATGCTCCAAATGTGATCAGCAATTTTAGTGTAGGCAACTAGATTAGTTGTTGTTGTTGTTGTTGTTGTTGTTGTTGTTGTTGTTGTTGTTGTTTGTGGATTCAAATTACTATTGTGAGCTGTTGCGTACCTGTTAAGTAACAATGCCATTTATATGTGGTCACTTAAAGGTCACATATAGAACATTGATGAAATCAAAGGGGTTTGAAGAGAGAACCCATGTCAAGCCATGCTCCGCACATTTCTAGCTAAGCTCTGACGAATTTGTGCGTGTTGAAATAGATTTTAACACGTTAAGATTTGAATTCCCAGAGTCTGAATTACAATGTAGCTACACACGATGCTGAATATTTTGAAACTACTTTGTGAGATGTTATTGCCTAGGGCAGTAACAGCTCTCAGTTAGATTAGTCTCAGAATACTCAACATAATCTTTACTAAATTGTGAATTAAATGACAAAAATTCATAAATATTCGTGACGGATTTCAATATCGTGAAGGACCTATGTCATTTTGATTGTGATGTCAGCTAGCCCGTGATGTATTTTGATTATGACATGATATGTTTGAGTGTCAGATTGGATCCCTCCACCAAGTGCTGTCAAGATATGTGAATGCATCAAATTAGTTCTGCACACATTGCCAGTCTATCTACAATCATGCTGTTACCGCCCTGTAACACTATGGATAGAGGGCCATCTAAGTCATTTCATCTTATATGTTATATGTACACTATCTTATGAATGCTGTATAAGTCCGTACTAATTCTTTGCTCTTTAGACACCTATTTTACGAAAAATCAGCTATGAGTAGATTTAGCCTCATGAAAATCTGCTCTTTGCAAATTCGCCTGGAATGTAACCTTAGTGCTGGCTCTGTAGGCATGACATAGAAGCAAGATTCTGGTTTTATATCAATGCTGTTTAGTATCTGTAGCTCATTCTGAAATTGTTGTCATTACTATCCAAGTCGAACATAGTGGAAGTGCTTCTTGAAATATAATATGCTTGACCTCGGGACAGTGCTGACCTGTATTCTGATTGTTGATTCACCTGTGATAGATACGATGTATTGAATTAAGTGCTTGGAGCTAGAGGAAACCACGATCGTTTAGATCGCTGGAATTAATTATTATACTATGCTATTGTAAATTATAATCCAAATAAACAGTGTTTGATATTTGACCTATACCCTGTACCTGACAGGCAAAACAGTAACCCATGTAACGCCATGCAATGGATGTTCTGGCATTTCAATGCTGCACATAGAAGGTCATGGGAGTATGGGAACATCTGCCTAAAGCGGGCATGTTATGGGTCATTAGTGTATGGTCATTAAAGACGTCACTTGATAGCTTATGTCCTTTGGCTATGGTAAAGAGTCTCCGGGGAAGGACGGGGAAATGAGCTCGTTAAATTAGTTATGGAGATATTTACACGTTTATGTTCGTTTAATTGTGGCAAGCGAGGGTTTTCCGCCATTTTGAATTTTATCAAAATTTCACATTAACCATTTTACAATTATTAAAAATCCCTCTATTTAAATAAATAATTGCTAGAGAAATGCGTAATTATTCATGTAATGGCCAATGGACCTTTCCAGTTTAGCTATGCCCCGCCCACCTCTATCTAAGCTCCACCCACACTTCGCCGTGTTGGGATTGATCGATCCTCGAAAGGCCTGACTATCAATTTCCTTAAAACTATACAGGTAAGCTGTTGAATATTTTGCAACTAATTTTACATGGTGCTGTTGCAGCAACAGGGCCCAGTCACATTAGTTGCAAAATATTCAACGAAATTTATTAAATAGTAAAGACCTGTAATTCGTACACCAACGCATAGTCCGTCTTCAAATATGCGTTCGTGACGTACTTATCTACGTAATTCATGACGTAACAATGACGTCATTCATTTTTATGTCATTCTACACGTCGCGTAGTTGATTATGACGTCATATGATGGATGGATAAAGTGGAAAGATCTATTGGTGTATGCTATTTATCGACTCAGATGTATCTATAGTTCTATACCATGACTGTCAGGACACGTTAGTTTTGTTCTTTCGCATCTTTTACATTTTGCGTTGATGTAGCGTGTGATTCACGCAGGATATATAGTATTGTTCTATAGTCCCATTTTCATATTTACCGACCCTCTGTAGAGAACCCACCTGTTACAACAATTGTTGATGTTGCATCTAACACAGGGATGCTATATCTAGGTAATAATGATGTGAACAATGAAAATGCGTAATAACGGTAATAATGATGCTATTTTCATTGACTTGAACCTCCCTTCCGGCGAATAGTGGAATAATACAATTAGCTACACTCATAGATTTAGGATATATTGGCTAGATCGCTCATGCGCATACCCTCACAATGGGCCTAGTTGTCGCAACCGCCGATGATGTGAGTTCAATAAATCCACAAACACAGTTTCTATGTTTCTATCTTAAATAAATTTTGGGGAGCGGCAGGCTATTAATTTGACATTTTATTCCACTATGTAATGAAATTTGCAACAAAAAAATAATATTTTGTTAGCAATATGATTTTCTCATATTTAAACGAGATCGGCGAGAAAATATTACAGGAAATCACTTCGTCGTGTGAAATGCGCACTCGGTCGAAAATTACTGAACTACGAAAATCTACATTTGAAAGAACTATGAACGATCTATAATATTCAAATCTGTGGGTATATCTGCATCAAACATGCACTGAGAAGACCTGCCTTGGAATGTTGCCCAGAAATAAAGAGCTCGCATTTTACTGCAACATAAAACAAATTGTGCTTGTATGGTAAATTCATCAAAGGAAGGTTTACTTTTTCTGCAGCCTTAAAGACTAGTAGTGTTTCTTATTGTCGATGTACAACTCGCCTTTTAGCCTGGATACAACAGTATCTTATTTTCGGAATCTGACGCAATACATTACACCACAGTAGTTCATGGAAGATGCTGAGCATTAGGCAACGACATCTTTCAATTGAATCAATTCCAAATACTCACCATCATATTTTATGCTTAATAATTTATTTTGTCTGGCTAGTTGAAATGGTTAATAGGGTAGTAAAATAAACCCTTTCTCTAGCAGTGTCCAAGCATCGCTGAGACATAGCTCCAAGAAAATGACCAATTGAGCTAAAGAAGGACTATATCAAGTCAGTCATGACGTAATGACTATGACGTCATCCTACACGCCAGGGAGTTCATGGCTCGATCGATCTCAAGACGAGCGAAGTGTGGGTGGATCTTAACTAGAGATGGTCGGGGCATAGCTAAAACTGGAAAAGTCCATTGCAATCTAAATAAGCAATCTCCGTTATTTGACCTATAGCTTGCCGCAGGAGCTTTAATGCAGACAAAACAATAGCTCGCGTCGTAACGGCATGCAATGGCTGTTCTCGCATGTGTACCTAGAATGCTATGAAAGTATGGTAATATGAGCACTGTGTGAGCCATGAAAGTATGGCCATTAAAGAGAGGCGGTCACTTAATACAGTTTAATTTAAGGTAGAGAGCTTTTGGGGAGAACTAATGGTGGTTCCTTAAGATGGGTGGGCGTAAGCGCATCCGTTTTAAAGACCTGCCATTGTCTCGGGCACCGAGCGCAGATGGCCGCTATGGACAGACCTGACTGTATAGTAAGACGTAGATAATGTTCATGTGTGCAGGTAAATTAGAGAATTGTGTCGCAAACTGTCCATACTCAAAGGCCTATACTTGACCGAGAATACCTCCAAATTATGTATACCAGCTTCGTAAATCCATCTCTAAAATACGCAGACGTGGTTTGGTACAATCTATCACAATACCGTGTGGACAGACAGGAAAACATTCAAAAGGACGCACTCAGAACATTCAGCGGACGTACATATAGAACTTACTTACGTAAAACTAGTACTAATGATTTGTGTATGGAAACCGGATTTGAAACGTTGGCGCATAGACACAATAATCACCGACTAATGCTCTATAAGATTATTAATGGAATGACTTGAATGAGTATCTCCCTCCACTATCTAAAGCACGGAATCCATATAGTATTCGTCATTCAAATCTTATCACCCCGTACAGATGCCGAAATGAGACTCATAATAGATCTTCTTTCCAGAAACAATCCATGCCTGAAATACTCTTCTACAACCCTGAGAGCCATGAACTACATACAACCTCCGCCACTGTGGTACTACACAGGACCGAGGTTGGCGAACATTGCGTTAACCAGAGTCTGAAACGTGTGTAGCAACCTAAACAGACACTTAGTCGACAACTTTCTGTCGGATTCTAGTCAGTGAAACTGTGGGCACACTGACGAATCCATTCAACATTACTTTTTCACTTCCCGCTCAACGCGGACCAAAGAGATGCTTTCTTTAATAACTGCATCTCAAATCATATCTCTCCTATACCTCTAACATGTTTTATTCGGTAACACTGATGCAAGTGAAGAGACTAATATTACGTTATCAGAACTTGCTTTAATGACCCCTCAGTTCTAATCTGAAAGAGCCTGATTACTTAGCGTCAACGGTACGCTGGCATCAGATGAACCGCTCTTCAAAATTCCTCCATGCATTGCCTTCTCCATCTGCTTCGCTTCAGTATATTGGCTAGTTTGTGTGTTTAAGTAGTAATGGTAATGGCGGCTGAAAATGCCTTCTGCATTGCGTTTTTATCCATTTGAGGTCCAGGCGGCAACTATTCTTTGGAAATTTGCCACTGGACTGACTGGCTTGCTAACCCAATAGGCCACACCACTGGTAAATGGGTTTTTTAAAACAATTTTTTCTAGGCCTGGTGGTGGACGTTGTCGGTGACTGTGATCTTCATTGCCATCATTAAATGGTTAATAGTAAGGACATTTTCTGACGACTTCTAGAGTAGTGACATACATTTGTCAACAGCGATCACATTTTATCAACAATCAATGTATAATGGGGTGGTCTTTGTGCCGCGTAATTGATGAATCCAGTTTTGGCTTTATGTCTCGCTCAAGTCTGACTAGGCTTAGCCCATGCTTTGAGCATGTTGGGATCTATCTGTATACGTCAAACCCTGGTTTTCCGGATCCCCAAATTCAACTATCCATGCCTATGACCGCGACAGCGCCCAGTTAAGTTAGTTTCAAAGTATTCAACATAACATTTATTAAATAGTGAAGCCTAACAATTCGTATAACTTGATGGTCTCTTCCAGGTTTATGACAGAGTTTTTTCTGTCAATTAAGATTGTGACACCAACTTACAGGTGACGTAGTTGATCATGATGTCAATACTTGAGTGACAGAGTGGATTCTTCAATTTTGAAATGACCCTAGCTACTGACCAATACTGGTACTTGTGTTCCTATACAAGCCACGGTAACTGATCTATGACACACTAACTCGTTCATCCAGACATACAAGATTTAACAGATGTACTATTATGTATCATGACTATAACTATAATATAATGTCACCAAGTACTTTAAAAATATTATAGTGACATATATGTATTCATTTCTGGTTACACCATGGTACAATTACTCTGTAATATAGTTGTATGGGAGACACGCTTAAAAGACTGGTCTTATCGCGCTTCCTCCCAGACAAAAAACACCATTCTGTTTAGACTAATAGTGTCTCGGAGGCAGAGTAGATTGGAGAATTTACCTACCGATTGGATAGCGGCACCGAAACAGCAAGTTTTACGGGACCCGCTCTCCGATGACGGCAAACGAAAATTCAGTAGATCCATAAAGCTCACTGGAACCAGTATTATCACCCCTGGTTGTTTGAACACCAGGACTAAACTTCAGCCAATCTTATAACATCTTCAAAGAATCTGTACAGTGCCATGCATGGTGCCTTCCATGGTGGGCAGTGAACTACCAGGTGGGCTAATTCTAACTCTACCATTAAATATCTTATGATATCAAAAGGGACGACCGCGAGTGTAAAATAGCCCATATTGTCCACTTTATATAATTGTATAATTTTATATATGCAAATAACTCAGTGAAAATTTTGAAATATGAAAAATGAGGCATGAATGTTTAGGCAATTGAAGAATACGCTTTCGAATGATCTATGACTTAAATAATAAAGTGATTTTAGTTTATCATAGGAACGGCTTAAATTGCAGTGCAATTTATCGCAATGGTAACTCAAAGCGGCTCAGCTACTTGTTAGCGGCGTTACCAGCCAGCAGTTCTGCTCTGCGCGTTGATCTAGGGGAATCCCGGCGTACTGACGTCAATGTTGGAAAGGTTTATACCTTGGTCGTTTGCAGATGTTGATGGATCATTTGCTAAGACATCGAAGTCAAAGTTGTTCAGACTAATTGAAAAAGTTCAAAAGCCTGCCGAGATGGTACCCAGCAATTCAGTTTGAGTCATAGATGCCATGGCCGTTCTTCAAGCATTATCAGATCTACCCAGCACATTTTCTGGCCTGGCATCTTTAGCGATTGACAAAGTGTTAGTACTTACAGAAGATAATTCAGCGGTAAACCAGCGAATATCCCAGTGTCTTGATTAAATTTGCTGAACGGAATCGGCGTGCTCAGGATGGAGGCAATTCGAATAAAAAATTAGTTTTGACACACAATAAATTCCCAAATAATGAAAAAAGTTACTTTCCTGTGGTGAAAATAAAGCTGCCCTTGTTGAATTCCTTTTTTTTTCTTCTTTTTTTTTAAGCAAATTTATGCACTCAAATTTGCCTCCTGTTCCATTTATTTTGTTCATGGACAAATGTGTCACCGGTATGTGGTTATACATGATACTGTCACCTGAGATGAAGTCCCAGAGTTGGAGTCCACACACGAAGCGGCAGATGCATGCTTTGCATGCCAGAGATGCTGGAAACTCAAGTGTTGTTATCTGGCCATCAGCTACCGATGTGCTAGTATTGGCAGCAGAAAATAAACACCAAGCTGTATATACATGCTGGAACAAAGGCACGTACTCGTTTTATTGATGCCAATGCTCTTTCCCAAAAGCTAACAACGACAATATGTAAAGCTTTGCCAGGATTATATTGAATCGTTTCAGGATATGACACCAACAGTGCTTTTTCAGGTAAAGGTTAAAAGGATGGCGTTTGATATCGTTGCTGCAAACCCAGTGAATTGTGAACCAATGGCTAACAGTGAAAACTAAATTCCTATCAGTGAAGACACTCTGCAGGATGCTGAAAGGTGTACTGACTAATTATATGGAACGCTGGGAGATGATGTAGATGAACCAAGACATAAGATTTTTGTGGTAAAATTGCAGAGTCATCAATTGCTACCCTGTAAAGATGACGTTCCGAAGCATACGGAAAGAGAAAATTACTAGGCTCTACTATGGAGAGCTTCCTTAGAAGCAAAGCCTGATATACCCAGGCCATGTGGGCATGGATGTGTGGAAACCAATGGTGAAATTTCAGTGGACTGGATGGATCGTCAATCAGCTCCAAAAGCTATTCTTGAACTGCTTAAATGTGGTTGTAAAGCTGGTTGCTCTGGAAATCGTTGTTCCTGTTTCAGAAATAAAATGCCATGTACAGACTATTGTAGCTGTGCTGAAACCTGTGAGAACTTAATGAGTGTAGAGGAAAGCGGAGATACAGAATCTGACAGTGGCATCGACTGAACACGTGACATAGATGTCTTGATTAACTAACTGATCTACATATACATACAATAACTGTTAATGTCAAAACACGTAAACCATCATTTGAGATTTTGTTTTATTGCTTCTAATATAATTATGGCATAGACATAGCTTGCAAGTCTAGCAATACTGGCTTAAAACAGATAAAAACTAAGTCAATAATACAATGGTTTTGGAAAATCTTGATAAAGACATTAATGCTTTTATGTTGCATGTGTAATTTTCTTTGATATAGTAATCAACGTGTTATAACAAAGATTATATAAAGAGCCACCTTTTTTGGGCCCACAAGTTGGTGTCCGTTATGGACAGGATGGGCAATGCAATGTTCTGTACATAAGCTTGTTGCAAGATAATGTTCTGTAAGAACTGGCATCATTTAGCCTGAGACGTTATCTACCAAATTGAGCAAATAATACATATTATGCAACCATCTTTAGTGGCTATGTTTTGATGGTCCATTTATTGTTTCCTGTATAGACGGGTTTGATTGTAGTAATAGCTTATCTTATGAAGTAATAGTATAAATAGGAAAACATGGAAAACATCTATAACTCTTATAGCATTGTATATTTTGCCATTTTAGTGTGAGTAAATAGTAATTAACAGGCATGTGATCTGAGGTCTGATGATTAGATTTAATTTACTAGATGCACTAGAAACGACTTGCTTATTGTCCAGAAATCCATGGCCTAGTTTGAATTTCAATAAGCCTGTAAGCAAAAGCCATCAAATCAAAGCATTTGCAAATGATTCTAAGATTGAAAACTAAATTGCATATTTCCTGTTATTCTTTACCTCATGCGTGTTATTGTCAAATTTCAAAATTGAATACCGAGGGTGGGGTCAGATTTTGTTGTTTGAAACTTAAACACACACGTTGTGGCAAGTTCAACATTTAAAATCACATTGTAGACACCCTAACCTTTCCAACCATACCATAAAACCTTAATCCCCCCTGGGGTGCAGCCAAAGTGAAAAATCGCTGTGTCATCTTCCAGAGATATTACACTGGTTGTCGAGATACTAACTGGGCCCGATTCCGGAGGTGGTAACTCCTTAGCGTACAATTACATATTTGACTAAGTCTCCTAACAGGAGAAGAGGAGCTGTTATGGTGAAACAGAACTTCAGCAGAACCTGGCAATGATAAAGAAGGTCCCGTCTCCATGGCCTACCTTAACTGTAAGCCGCTTTCTATCGCAGTATGTTCAGTAACACTTGCCGTTTGTCCAACTGGAATACGTATGCCTAATACCTAAATAATGAACCTTTCCAGTCTTAGCTATACCCCACCCATCTGTAGCTAAGCTCCACCCACGTTTCACCCATACAATTCGTAAAACAACTCTTAGTCCGGCTTCAATTACGCGTGCGTGATCCACTTATCTACGTCATGCATGACGTCATTGATTAATACGCCATCCTATGCATCACGTATTTGATTATGACGTCATATGATTGATGGATAAGCTGGAAAGGTCCATTGATGCCCCTATATCAGAACTACCATCACGGCACAATACAAGTCCAGCACAATAACAATCCATCGGGGCCATCAGATTTCTCCTTACTTCCAAGTCCAGGCTACAAGGAGATGATAAAACATTATCGAATAGCCACTATGTCTCAAGTATGTGTTTTCTTCTCACTATCTAGCCTTTATATAAACCAGTAACTCTTTTCTAATAAGCTTACTGGACTTCTAACCTATAACTCAGAGTCATACTTATCACTATGATACACCGTAACCTCAATAAAGACCCGACCTCAATTCACCCCATACCTCGTACATAGATAAGAATAATTCTTCGGGTTTCTTGCTTAAAGGCAAAATGGCTGACCATTTGGTGCCCTAGGAGAAACAAGCTTCTTGCATCCCCTGGATCAATAGTATGATCAATGCTGTGGACAATAACTGTGTCCGTCCAGCTATATCAAAGTTCTTGTATATAAGCAGATTCGCCAGGTTCCAAGGAGCCAGATCCATATTGGTCTTCGCTACTCCATGCCCCTGTCACTGTCACACCAGAATGGAGAACAACCAATACTGGCTACAGTATACACTGACACAGACTTAAGAACTAGCATAGCCCGGACACGTGCCATTACAACAGAGATTCAATTATGTGTATCTCAGTTCCAAGACCACGTTCATTATCTCCACCATACCGGGTCACCGGAGCTATACCTTGCTTATTTTGATAAGGCGAGTTACTGGGCCGGTACTAGGTCAATAATGGGGCATATTGGCCCGGTCATGGCCCAGTTACCTGTGTTATAAGGGTAGACTCTAGATCGCGTGATTACCTTACCAATTGTAAGAAAGGTCTTCTTGGCAATTAGACAATGGCAATGGACCTTTCCAGAGTAATGACGTCATATGACGTCAAAATCAGTTAAGCGGCGTGTAGGATGAAGTCATAATCATTACGTCATAAAGGATTCTATACGGCCCGTCTTTAACTCTTAGAAGTTCAACACGTTGCAAGAATTGTATGTCTCTACTATTTAATAAACATGCTGTTGAATATTTTGAAACTAATTTGACTGCGCGCTGTTGCTGCCATAGACAGTTTTCTGGAAATTGATAGTCAGGAAGTTCAGAGATCGATCGATCCCAACACGAGCGAGGTGTGGGCGGAGCTTAGCTAGAGATGGGCGGGGCATAGCTAAAATATTGAAAGGTCCATTAGGGTATAAAGCGGTGTGAACCATGTCAGAGTGTGGACATCGTTAATTTAATGTTACAGTTATGCCAATGACCTTTTCTTAACAAGGTAAGCCAGGCATATCGGCTCCAATAACATTATCAATGTCGTCAGAACCTAGTGTGCCGTCGTTTTAGCGAGCCTGCCACCATTGATGGCATCGTGTGTTTCATCCATTTACGGTCGAATTTTGAGGTAATATATATATATATATATATATATATATATATATATATATATATATATATATATATATATATATATATATATATATATATATATATATATATATATATATTTGCTTGAGAGTTCTCTCCAATATTTGAATTACTATTAACGCATCTTATATCAACAGAGCATTAAACCACTCAAAGTACTACTTATCTCAATTCACCATTTAAATGGCAAGGCCTTTATAAAAAAAATTTGACTTTTGCGAGCAACGACAATTTTTTTTTTAAATCTATCACGAAAAATAGATTTCTGTTATTCTTCAAACGGACATTCATCAAACAAGTAATACCCAAGAAATTTCTGCTTCGCCAGTGTCCATTTGCAGACTAGGAGAAGAATATTTGTAAATTTTCAAAAAATATTCTTCTCTTAGCCTGCAAATGGGCATTTCCTAAGATCACTGTTGAGGTTGTTTTTAACCAATTTGTCCATTAAAGAGTCAAGCTGACACGAGATGTTAAGTACTTTGTATAGCTGCTCTCGTTGCTAATGTAATTTGTTGATGGTTATCTCATGTGTACATCAATCAAAAACAGGATATCTTTCTCACACGTCCATATTACTGTACGTACATGCGCATATTCATGTAATAACTACTAGGCAACGTACAGCACCTGTATGAGAGGTATGTCTTGGTCAGTGGTTTAGTGCTGTCGAGGTGTGCCGGGGTGGAGTCGCAGGAGCTTCGATCCAACACCTCGGACACCTGCCCCATAGTAATAGTATTATTCTCCCTCCCTCAGACCCTGCGCCAGTCTCGCAATTTGCCATAACGCCACAGGTCCTGGATGAGTTCCAGCCTGTATGATGTGAAGGGCTACAGTACTAGGCATTAACGTCACTCAGTAAACATCGGAAATGTTGGCCTGTACGCCGGTGATGGATGTGGCTAAGCACCACAATACCAGCTAATAAGCAGCTGCTATTTGTCAACATCCGGGTAATTAACTGGATGAATCCGAGGTCTCACTCAAGGATATGACATTATAATCGTTCACGGCACACGTAGGCTGACGTCACAATCATAATTGACAGCGAATACTCTGTCATTAAGCTGGAATAGTCTGTCAAGAGAACGAATTGTATGTCTTCGATGGATTTACTATTTAACAAACTTTATGTTGAATATGTTGAGACTAATTTGGCTGTCCGCTGCCATAGGCAACAGTAGCACCCAGTCAGATTAGTTTCAAAATATTCAACAGGTTACCTGTATTTGTACCTGTACCTTGAGAATGGGATTCTGAGAATTCATGATTCAAAGCATATAATTCGATCACAACACTGGCAAAGCGTGGGTGGCGCTTAGCTAGAAATGGGCGGGGAAATTTGAGAATTAGATTCTGTAAGAAGATATTTCCCGATTTTCTGAGAGATAATTAGCTTACAGCCCTCTGCGGGGATAATGTCAATGAAATTGTATCTTACAATAACTGTAACCACGCAAGGTCGTTAAATTCTATTTATTTTAAACTACCAGGCAACAAAGTTATTTTCAAATTTATAAGATACAGGTATAGTCTATCAATGGTTTTTCACAGCTCGCAATGCTAAAATTGAGTTCTATGCCGTTCCTACAGAGTCTATTCCGGGCAGGGTCGATATAAAAAGTAGGTTCTCAGTTCTCAAATTCTGGCCTGAGGAGTGGCAGCCGAAATCTACTAATTTTTCTGGGGAAAATTTCTAGAGCCATGTCCTTCTCAAATATTAGAATTTAGATGCGTTGTCAGGAAAAGGCTCAAATAGCGGCACAGACAGGCTGAGTCTCTGTGAGACTATTACGCTATCTCAGCCGTGTTCCTGCAATGAATAGCGATAAAAATGAGCTTGTTAAGTGATGACGCATTACCAGGTTCAGCTCGATTGTTAAATACACAAAACGCTGTTTTGGTCTAACAAACAAATGATGACGTCACAAACACGTGCTTATGATGTATTAAAGCAAAATACACACTTCCAGGTTGCGAATCACGCGCAGTGACGTCATACTTAGCAAGCCCATACCACCTGAATGGCTTTTAGGGCCTGAAAAAGTCAGTGGCCCTGTGCAATGTGAACTGTTTGCATAAATTTCCACAGGTGCTACCCTAATTCTGAGAATAGAACAGACATAGTAATTTTAAAATAATTATTGTATTTTGATAAGTTTATTCTTTACAGAAAATGTTTTTGGTTAAGCAATTTAGAGGCCCCTCAGACGTTGAGGCCACTAAGCCGCACAGCTTATTTAGCTTACGGGTAAATCAGGCACTGAGTCGGATTTAGGAAAATAGGAGCCATGAGTATTCCAAGTTTGAATACAAATAGTGTGCTCACAGTTCCTTTATGAAAAAGGGCCAATTCATGAATCAATTTCCTCACTCAGTCATATGAGGTCATAATCAATTACAAGACGTGTATGCTGACGTCATAATCATGGCGTCATGAATGACTCGATTAAGCCCGTCTTTAACGCTTAATAGTCCGACCGGTTGTAACATGATGTGAAATATGTTGAAACTAATCTAACTGGGCGCTGTTGCTGCCATAGGCAGCAACAGCTCCCAGTCAAATTAGTTTCAAAATGTTCAACAGGTTTTCCAGTATAAACTTCTGGAAATTAATGGTCAAGAAGTTCAGGATCGATTGATCCCAACACGAGCGTGATGTGGGTGGAGCTTAGCTAGAGATGGGCGGGGTATAGCTAAAACCGGAAAGGTCCGTTAGTTAGCATTACGTGAAATGATTGTGTAGGCGTCCATGCAAGCTTTGCGCGCAAACTTAAGTACTGTCTAGTGTATAGAGCATGGACCAGTATTTAAAGGCAAGCGTCAAACAAGATACAAGAAATGTCTAGTGACCCAGTAGTACACTGCGGATGGCATAGCATAGCTCAGATCGAGAATGGCAATTCAGACCAACATCATGACATATAAATCCTTAAACGGCCTTGCACCTATGTACATGAAAAACCTATTGACGTTGGTAGAAGACACACTTTCTCGGAATCCACGATCAAAGACCAACGGTCTATTAAAGCCTTCAAAAATAAGAACAGATTACGGAAAAAACAGCTTTACTTACACGGCGACGCAAATGTGGAATTCTTTACTGATTAATATTAACACGTAGATCATTCACATTAAGATATATATAAACTTTCAAATAATTACTCTCATTTTAACATTCTGATGACAAGCGTCCATCTAGTCATATTGTTTACATTGGTTAGACATCCCGGCAATGATGACTTTGTGCTGTGACAAGAGTCGATCTTATCGACGTCATTCATGACGTAATTGATTATGACGTCATCCTACACGTCACGCAGCTGAGTGTGACGTCATATGATTGATGGATGAACTGGAATCCTCTATTGTAATCAGTAGGCCAGCCAGGGAATCTCATAAGGGTCTTTTTGAGGGTAATTACACCCCAAAATACAACTTGGGACCCCCAAAAGTAGTGGCAGTGGGTCGCATGGGACCCTAGAAAATATTGTATGATTATAAAATATTAATTAGTTTTATAGGTTTTTGCACAAAAATACCCCCAAAATCTAACATGGGCCCCATAATTCATAGCTGAGCCCCCCAGATTTCAGGTTCCATGAGAAACACTGAAGTCAGAGCGACGGTAGACATGTATCATCTTGAGGAAGCATTAACTCGTTATTCTTTGAACTTCCAATTCCACACATCCAAGACAATTACGCTGGAAGGCTATTGAATATTTTAAACTAATGTGTCTGGACTCTATCTCTTCCATAGACAGCTCCTGGTCTAATTAGTTTAAAGGTATTTATCATACCATTCCTTACATCATAGATAATTTGTCGTTTCTGGCATCTGATAGTTAAAGGTTTGGTTTAAACAGAATGTATTAGTTTTCAAATGAGAGCACGATAAGACATGTGTCTTATAACAGTGTCTCCCATACGCATAAAGATACAATACAATAAATACATCGAGGTGGCGGATTGTAATAATAATAATAATAATAATAATAATAATAATAATAATAATAATAATAATAATAATAAATTACTTTTTTAACTTTTCAACATTAAAGTCAAACAAAAACGGCTTCCGCAATGGTTGTGAAAAAGACCATTCTTGGAAATTCGGCGCTGGAATGGCAGGCTCGACAACAGGCCAATCAGTCCAGTGGTAAGCCCTAAAATAATGATCCTCTCCCGGTCCACAAATTGGCCATGGGAAAATTGATACTATCTTAAGCAGATTTGAGAGTTAAATGGTTAAACATTACTCGAATAGCACATTATAGGAAGATACACCGTATTTCATACTAGCTATTCAGATTATATCCAACACAGTGAAGTGTATTTTAAACAAATTCTGATACCTCGTTCCCTGGGTGGCTCTAGGATAAGCGACAAAAAGGAATCCAATCTGTCACTCAAATATCAGTATGCCTACTGGCGTTATGATCAAAATACGTCGCTTGTTAGCTCGCGTCAAAATCATATGACGTATGTCCGACACAGGAAATGTCCGACGATAGGTGTCTGAATTGTGTGCCTGTGCTGAATTTAGAATTTAATAAATATATTGTTGAATTATTTTAAAACTAATTTGAAATGGAGATGTAGCTGCTATGTGTAATGTCTGACGATAGGTGTCTGAATTGTGTGCCTGTGCTGAATTTAGAATTTAATAAATATATTGTTGAATTATTTTTAAATTAATTTGAATGGAAGCTATTGCTTCCTTACGGAATATGGTGAATCTATTGTGTGACATAACACACTTATATCTACCTTATTTTTTCTGATTGTAGAAGCGTCATTCAAACAAATTAACCCTTTAACTATGTTGATCATGTGCAACCTTGTTCCCAAAACCTCCAATAAGGTATCCATTTCTAGCTGTAGGCAAGCCACGCGCATATCTAGACAGGCTCCAACGACTCTGTGAGTTTGTTCTAATCCATCGCGGGACTACTGCACTCCTGGAATCTAGATCATATGGGAACTTAGTTAAAGGGTTAATTTATTTGAATGGCGCTTCTACAATCAGAAAAATAAAGGTATATATAAGTGTGTTATGTCACACAATATATTCACCATATTCCGTAAGGAAGCAATGGCTTCCATTTAAATTAATTTTAAAATATTCAACAGAATAAGAGAATAAATTTTATATCGTAATCGATTTTCGATGAAGTCACGCCTCTATTTTAAGATTGCGTCAGACGTATGTGTAGAAACAGTTTGCCGTAACAGAAATGTTAATATTATTGCAAAATTGTTACAGTAGCAAATTATCTCCTTACCTGCAAATATGCCAAATTACAAATAGGATAATAACTACATATTGAGAACTGTAGTAAGTTTTTAAGCCTGACGCTTGATTACAAATGGTGTAACTAAAAAAGTGTGAATGGCCTGGGCCTTGTTTGTGGGCTCCCTAAATGGCAAATAGATTTAACCAGTCGTACATGAGTATACGTGTATATAGCTCTGCCGCCTCTAAATCTCCATACACACAATACAACAACCTGTACACAATAGTTTGGTTTCGACAGTACACAAGAGGGAATCATAATTAGGCTCTGTCTGGCGAATGGCCGCAAAACTAAGTTGTATACAACATGTGTATGCAAATCCAGTTCTTCGATCGTCCACGTACTTATTGGATGAAAAAGTTGGATGAAAATAGGACAGTGTTCCATTTTTTTCAGCCAATATTTTGTTGCATACAACATCTTGTAAGTGTGTGCACACGGTACAACTTGTTGTATTCAACGTGGTGTACCGTATCTATCGAGCACAACACTATTCCAAGAGCCGGATATATGGAAACGATTGACGAAACTAGTTTGTTATTCAGACTGTTGTATATTGGCGCTCTCGCGTGATTAGTTCTTCAATTCACAATCAGTATAGCTTCCATTTGTTCCGTTGTTGATTATGTACACTTCACGATGGTGCCTGACCTGACATTTATGCTCGGACTTTGTCTCGGAAAATACGGTCGTGTGTTAACATTCTTCTAAACTGTTACGGGAAATATGAAGTGATCTGGAAAAGACGCATATTCTATGTCAGTCACTTCAGCTTATAAGCAGGAAAGCTGCAGATATTTGTCAATTCGTATATAATATACCGAGTAGTGCTCCACCGTTTGAATAGTAACTTCTCTGATTTCAGAGTCAAATGTGTTAATATAGTAGCATATGTTGAACACTATTCCTGATATCATAATTATTACTTCGGAATTTACCATATAACAGATGTTCGGAGCATCAGTCTTCCATTGTGAAGGTGGGTAGATCATTATATGTGTCTTGAATCACCACAATCATTCAAACTTCGCCATCTGCTGTGAAACACGTCTATGCAGAGTGGGTGGAATGGTGCAAATTTATTTTGTAGACCTTGACATAGACTATGTCATGTAAAGTTCGGCCATGAATCATATCTTAACCAGTGCTCAATATGTCGTTAGCTTATAGGGACATAAAATACTCTGAAATTTGCCATGGGCTAAGAGGCTAGTCCATCAATAGAAGTTATAAAGCCTTGGTAAATGCATAGGCCTAGTTCGAATAAGGACACCTACATCTTAAAAGTTTCCCGAGGCACTGCCACCACTGTAACGTGGCAAGTAATCATGATCTGTCACTAAACTATTTACGCCATTGTCAACAACGTCACATGCAGGTTGGCGTCACGCGCATTTAATTGGCAGACAATGCACCGTCATGAAGCTGGAATAGTCCGTCAGGCGTAGAAAGTGTATGGCTTTGGTAGATTTACTATTTAATAAACATTCTGTTGAATATTTTGTAACTAATTTGTCTGGGAGCTGTTGCTGCCATAGTAACAGCACTAGACCAAATTAGTTTGAAAATATTCAACAGCTTACCTGTATAATTACATTGAAAATGGGATCCTGGGAAGTCAGGGTTCAAAGTATATAAATCGATCCCATCTATTCTCTGCATAGCAAGCACATTGTTATACATTTAATCTAGTAACAAATGTACACAATACTAAATGTATGCAATTTAATATAGGGTCAGCGATCCTAACCCTATGGTATACCAAACCCCGTGGCAAGGCTTCGTTTTCAAGCTATAGTGGCATATCACACATATATTACTAACACAGATTTGTTTATATTCTGAAGCTTCTTATCTGAAAATCTAATTATACCAAAAACAACTCAAATGCATGGTTTTTCTAATTTTAGTTACACAAGCTTGCACAATCAGTTGCAGTAAAAATGGCCGCTTAATTGAACAACGCTTTGAAACGCTGGCTGAGTTTTGAAAGGACATTTCAACTTTTATAATTGGCGTTCATTCCTACTATTGTCCTAGCATCTAGATCACATTGTCTAGTAACCAGAGGAGAATGTTTGTAGTGCTGGCCTCTCTATCACCCAAATCCCCAAAATTCTATTGAAATCTCACTTAATTCCGTGGTATAGCGGATTGCCCATTATAAAATAAAATACAGGGCTTATTCTTTCTCCTAATCTAGATTTTCTAATTGATTTATGTCTTTTGACTCATTTTCATTATTAGAGACTTATTTTTGTTAAAGGGGCAGTCTGAGTGTCTCCAAAACAGGTTCCATTTTAAAAATTGTTTGTAATAAAACAGCTTGTGTGGACCCAGTGTGGCCCAAGGACACTAAACAACTGTGGAATGAGTTTTAATCCTTTAGTATGCTATTTTGTACAATGTCACACAGAGTTCGGCAGCCATGACTTTCCATATAGCGTGTAAATTTTTATGGAGGTCCCAAATCTGTCAAGCGCCATTAATACAGTAATACACATTCCTCAACGTATCCACATTAGACCCTGATAACGCAGCTTACTGGGCCGATGCTGGGCCGATACCTGGGCGATACTGAAAATATCGGCCCGGCATCGGCCCAGCATCGGCCCAGTAAGCTGCGTTATCTGGGGAGGTATTACTTCACGGTTGCATTTTCATCACTAGTGGCTGCCATCTTGAATTTCGCTGTCAAAGAGACCTCTAATCACAAATGTAATCTCGGAAATGGATTCCTTACCCTAAAATTAGTCGAGAAAGAGGTGATTTTGAGTTTTCCAGAATGTTTGGTTAAGGATTTGGATTGTTAATTGGCCTCCGATCGCCAATCTGGATTTCTTCCTCTATAGCATTTGGCGCAGATTACTCAACCCGACGCATGAGCTTGTGTATGATTACTGTATTCTGCGGCTGTAGTATAGTAGAAACATCCTGCAGTTGCAATCAGTCCTTCTCGTTTGCCCACTGTGTCTTGTCCTCAGCCGAAATCCTTTGCTTCCTCGGGTCCATTCCTGACTTGAATGTACCGAGTCCTGCTTTCTTTAGGTCACGTCGTAGCACGCTTAGCAGATTTATGCAATGACGCCCTCTCCTGGCTTTGTATTTGCGGACTCCGAATAGGGCGAATTCCAAGGCTCTCTGTGCTGGTGTCTATTCTGGCACCCTTAGCACATGACCAAACATGGGCCTCCTTTGCTGGGCGACTTTTACAGACAGCGGCGACATATTACATATCTTGTATAGTGCATCATTGGAAATTATGCTGTCTGGCTATCGGTGTCCAGTGATGGTGCGTAGGTGTTTGCGGTGGCAGGCATCGAGTTTTCTAGAGCTACCTTTGGAGCTGCCCTGCGTTGTATAAAGGCAGCCTTTTAATCAAGGGCATCTTTGATCTACGAATCCATAGCTTCCAGAAAGACTGGAAAGCTATGTTCCCCATGACGCAGCATGCCGTGAGGCCTGAATTTTACTTTTCCTCCATGGTTCGCCGCCACACTCATGCTTTGTAGATCGGTATATGTGGGTGAACTCTGTTTTGGAATCATTCATAAGGAGAAGTTCGTCAAGAGGTTTCTTTTCGTCCTCTATGAAGTCCACATCAACGCCATATTCCACCTCTAGCGACATACCAAGTATTGACACTGGGGGTTTGGTCTTGTGGAACTTTCCCGCATGGATTTCAATGTAGCAGCAAGGTAACAGTTGAAAAGCACCGGAGATATACCATCTCCCTCAGACTCCCTGTGTGGAGCCGATTGATGTCTCAAGCTCTAGATACTTCACTGACCTGACTCGTACTCTCAGCTTGGTGTCTGCAAGCAGTAGTCTCACCAGTCGTAGCTCATCTTCATTACAACTGGCCTGGCGAAGTACATCTAGGATCTTTGAGCGTTTAATTGTGACATGGCAATGACCATTTTCTGGAAAACCCAGTGTTTGGACATGACTACCAACACAAGCATGTGTTGAGCCCATACAATGTCTGCGCAGCTGCGTCCACATTTGAAACCACTTTAACATGATCCGGTGAAGTCATCGATCTTGTCTCGGATGCGGCATACAGTTACATTAGATAGAATTTTCCGTATGCTGTTGAGGAGCACAATGGGCCGCAGATTGGCTGGGGGTCCAGTGGCTGCTTCTTGGGCTTGGGTAGTGCGATAAGGGCGCCTTGGCCTACAACATAATCCAGTGCCAAATCTTCATCCATTACCCAGATCCCTCCAGCGCGATACCGGATGACTGTGATGAAGATCGCCATGTTCTAAACTTATGTGCATTAAAATCACAATTTACCTTTCAGTAGCTTCAACAGAAGTGACGTGCTTTAAAATCGCAACACCTTTCAGTATCCTCAACAGAAGTAATATGCTTTAAAATCGTGATAACTTTCAGTATCTTCAACACAAACGTATAATGTTCAATGCATCACATCTTTCTTGCACGTCTTCCGGTACAGCAGCATACATGTGTGGTGGCTGTAGTAGCGTGGCGGTGGACTTGGTGTGTGGTAGATGTAGTAGCGTGGCGGTGGTCTTGGTGTGTGGTGGGTGTAGGAGCGTGGCGGTGGTCTTGGTGTGTGGTGGCTGTAGTAGCGTGGCGGTGGTCTTGGTGTGTGGTGGATGTAGTAGCGTGGCGGTGGTCTTGGTGTGTGGTGGCTGTAGTAGCGTGGCGGTGGTCTTGGTGTGTGGTGGATGTAGGAGCGTGGCGGTGGTCTTGGTGTATGGTGGATGTAGTAGAGTGGCGGTTGTCTTGGTGTGTGGTGGATGTAGTAGCGTGGCGGTTGTCTTGGTGTGTGGTGGCTGTAGTAGCGTGGCGGTGGTCTTGGTGTGTGGTAGATGTAGTAGAGTGGCGGTTGTCTTGGTGTGTGGTGGCTGTAGTAGCGTGGCGGTGGTCTTGGTGTGTGGTGGATGTAGTAGCGTGGCGGTGGTCTTGGTGTGTGGTAGATGTAGTAGCGTGGCGGTGGTCTTGGTGTGTGGTGGATGTAGTAGCGTGGCGGTGGTCTTGGTGTGTGGTGGATGTAGTAGCGTGGCGGTTGTCTTGGTGTGTGGTGGATGTAGGAGCGTGGCGGTTGTCTTGGTGTGTGGTGGATGTAGTAGCGTGGCGGTGGTCTTGGTGTGTGGTGGATGTAGGAGCGTGGCGGTTGTCTTGGTGTGTGGTGGATGTAGTAGCGTGGCGGTGGTCTTGGTGTGTGGTGGATGTAGGAGCGTGGCGGTGGTCTTGGTGTGTGGTGGATGTAGTAGAGTGGCGGTTGTCTTGGTGTGTGGTGGATGTAGTAGCGTGGCGGTGGTCTTGGTGTGTGGTGGATGTAGTAGCGTGGCGGTTGTCTTGGTGTGTGGTGGATGTAGCAGAGTGGCGGTTGTCTTGGTGTGTGGTTGATGTAGTAGAGTGGCGGTGGTCTTGGTGTGTGGTGGATGTAGTAGCGTGGCGGTGGTCTTGGTGTGTGGTGGATGTAGTAGCGTGGCGGTGGTCTTGGTGTGTGGTGGATGTAGTAGCGTGGCGGTGGTCTTGGTGTGTGGTGGATGTAGTAGCGTGGCGGTTGTCTTGGTGTGTGGTCGATGTAGTAGCGTGGCGGTGGTCTTGGTGTGTGGTGGATGTAGTAGCGTGGCGGTTGTCTTGGTGTGTGGTGGATGTAGTAGCGTGGCGGTGGTCTTTGTGTGTGGTGGATGTAGTAGAGTGGCGGTGGTCTTGGTGTGTGGTGGATGTAGTAGCGTGGCGGTGGTCTTGGTGTGTGGAAGGTGTAGTAGCGTGGCGGTGGTCTTGGTGTGTGGTGGATGTAGTAGCGTGGCGGTGGTCTTGGTGTGTGGTGGATGTAGTAGCGTGCCGGTGGTCTTGGTGTGTGGTGGATGTAGTAGCGTGGCGGTTGTCTTGGTGTGTGGTGGATGTAGTAGAGTGGCGGTGGTCTTGGTGTGTGGTGGATGTAGTAGCGTGGCGGTGGTCTTGGTGTGTGGTGGATGTAGTAGCGTGGCGGTTGTCTTGGTGTGTGGTGGATGTAGTAGCGTGGCGGTGGTCTTGGTGTGTGGTGGGTGTAGGAGCGTGGCGGTGGTCTTGGTATGTGGTGGATGTAGTAGAGTGGCGGTGGTCTTGGTGTGTGGTGGATGTAGTAGCGTGGCGGTGGTCTTGGTGTGTGGTGGATGTAGTAGCGTGGCGGTGGTCTTGGTGTGTGGTGGATGTAGTAGCGTGGCGGTTGTCTTGGTGTGTGGTCGATGTAGTAGCGTGGCGGTGGTCTTGGTGTGTGGTGGATGTAGTAGCGTGGCGGTTGTCTTGGTGTGTGGTGGATGTAGTAGCGTGGCGGTGGTCTTGGTGTGTGGTGGATGTAGTAGCGTGGCGGTGGTCTTGGTGTGTGGTAGATGTAGTAGCGTGGCGGTTGTCTCGGTGTGTGGTGGATGTAGTAGCGTGGCGGTGGTCTTGGTGTGTGGTGGATGTAGTAGAGTGGCGGTGGTCTTGGTGTGTGGTGGATGTAGTAGCGTGACGGTGGTCTTGCTGTGTGGTAGATGTAGTAGCGTGGCGGTGGTCTTGGTGTGTGGTAGATGTAGTAGCGTGGCGGTTGTCTTGGTGTGTGGTGGATGTAGTAGCGTGGCGGTGGTCTTGGTGTGTGGTGGATGTAGTAGCGTGGCGGTGGTCTTGGTGTGTGGTGGATGTAGTAGAGTGGCGGTGGTCTTGGTGT
This sequence comes from Chaetoderma sp. LZ-2023a, assembly GCA_034401795.1. NCBI lineage: Eukaryota > Metazoa > Mollusca > Caudofoveata > Chaetodermatida > Chaetodermatidae > Chaetoderma > Chaetoderma sp. LZ-2023a. Next base: position 108,378,682 of record CM067367.1, read on the forward strand.
GTGGTGGATGTAGTAGCGTGACGGTGGTCTTGCTGTGTGGTAGATGTAGTAGCGTGGCGGTGGTCTTGGTGTGTGGTAGATGTAGTAGCGTGGCGGTGGTCTTGGTGTGTGGTGGATGTAGTAGAGTGGCGGTGGTCTTGGTGTGTGGTGGATGTAGTAGCGTGGCGGTGGTCTTGGTGTGTGGTGGATGTAGTAGCGTGGCGGTTATCTTGGTGTGTGGTGGATGTAGGAGCGTGGCGGTGGTCTTGGTGTGTGGTGGATGTAGTAGCGTGGCGGTTGTCTTGGTGTGTGGTGGATGCAGGAGCGTGGAGGTTGTCTTGGTGTGTGGTGGATGTAGTAGCGTGGCGGTGGTCTTGGTGTGTGGTGGATGTAGTAGCGTGGCGGTGGTCTTGGTGTGTGGTGGATGTAGTAGCGTGGCGGTGGTCTCGGTGTGTGGTAGATGTAGTAGCGTGTCGGTTGTCTTGGTGTGTGGTGGATGTAGTAGCGTGGCGGTGGTCTTGGTGTGTGGTGGGTGTAGGAGCGTGGCGGTGGTCTTGGTGTGTGGTGGATGTAGTCGCGTGGCGGTTGTCTTGGTGTGTGGTAGATGTAGTAGCGTGGCGGTGGTCTTGGTGTGTGGTGGATGTAGTAGCGTGGCGGTGGTCTTGGTGTGTGGTGGATGTAGTAGCGTGGCGGTGGTCTTGGTGTGTGGTAGATGTAGTAGCGTGGCGGTGGTCTTGGTGTGTGGTGGATGTAGTAGCGTGGCGGTGGTCTTGGTGTGTGGTGGATGTAGTAGCGTGGCGGTGGTCTTGGTGTGTGGTGGATGTAGTAGCGTGGCGGTGGTCTTGGTGTGTGGTAGGTGTAGTAGCGTGGCGGTGGTCTTGGTGTGTGGTGGATGTAGTAGAGTGGCGGTTGTCTTGGTGTGTGGTGGATGTAGTAGCGTGGCGGTGGTCTTGGTGTGTGGTGGATGTAGTAGCGTGGCGGTGGTCTTGGTGGAAATGGACATTTCCAGTTCGGCTATACCTCATCCATTTCTAGCTAGGCTTCACTCATACTTCGAATGTGTTGGGATCGATCCCTGAACTCCCTGACTATCAATTTCCAGAAAACTATACAGGTAAGCTGTTGAAAACTTGAAACTAATTTGACTGGGTGCTGTTGCTTCAAGTCAAATTAGTTTCAGAATATTCGACATGGTGGCTATTAAATAGTAAAGACATACAATTCGTACAACGCGTCATTTGATGGATGGATAAACTGAAAAGCTCCACTACATGCCTTTCTATGTAGACGTCATACATCTACGCGCCAGTGGTCGCGTAGTACCAATGACCAATGTCTATAGGAAACGTCGTTTAGTGGCTACAAGGTTCTTCGGCACATGTGGTCCGAATATGTTATCTGAATGACCATCTATCTTAAGAATTCGCCATCTTGTAGTACTAGAAACGGCAGTGGTCGTCTAAGAGAGGTCCGACGCATATGGTACCATACTGTTTGCAACTTTGCAGGGATTTCAATGTTTCTCTCTGGTTTTTCCCCACCCAGCACCTCACCCTATTCTTCCAACATAGGTTTGGCGCCAATTATCTAACGGTACATTGCTAACAGAAATGTGTAAACATTATGATAGTCGACCATGATGGGAGTTATAGTCAAGCACGTTCAAGAGATTACCTGCCTTTTGGAGCCTTCAAACGTGCTTCAGGGTGGGCTTTTAGCACCTGTTTTAAAGAACCCCCATCTTTAGGCTCCAAAGAACATATCCAATAGCAGGTCACCTACCTTAAGAGACCACCTGTTTATACTTTATAGTGAGTAATTGCTTGCGCTCCACAAGGTGGTCGCTTCAAACAGGTATGCAGTACTCACAATACTGTTCACACGCCAACCATTGGTTATTAGTATTCAGACAGCTATACACACGCACGTGTTCTCAAGATACTTGCACGAGGGACTACTTTTCTACCTATGCACACATGACTATTCCGTTAGTTCAGCGTCAGTATTGGTTCCTGCGCGTGATAGCATAGGCCTTCAGTTCAAGTCATAGCGCTAGGAATTTGTCGCGGTCATTACGGGTGTGCCTTTGTCTCGGTCAGTACGGATGTACATTTGTCGTGGTCAGTGCCGGGTGTACATTTGTTGCTTGCAGTACTGGTGTACTTTTGCCACTACTGTCAGTACTGGTGTACATTTGTCACAGTCAATATGGGTGTACATGTGTCGTGGTCAGTGTTGCGTGTACATTTGTCACGGTCAGTACGTGCGTACATTTGTCTCGGTCAGTGCGGGTGTACATTTGTCACGGTCAGTACGGGTGTGCATTTGCCACTGTCGGTGCCGAGTGTACACTTGTCACTGTCAGTACGGGTGTATATGTGTCATGGGAAGTGTCGGGTGTATATTTGTCGTGGTCAGTGCCGTGTGTATATTTTTCGCGGTCAGTGTCGTGTGTACATTAGTCGCTATACTGTGCCTTTACCGCAGTGTAATCTTGAAAAGACGGTTATTTTAAACATATTATATATCTATAAATACACTTCATCCGGGGTTCTCAAAACATGTGCGGGACGCCGTAAGCTATAGATAAACTGTACATATCAATGTATCTTGAGTACAATATGAGTGACAGCTGTCGGCACCGTAGCCAGCAGCTACATTTAGTCATATTATTTTCAAAATACTTAGCATATAGTTCCAACTTACCTCATTGGAGAGTAAATTTACGAAATAAGTGCTATTTATTTTTAAAACGTCGTGTGGCGTGCTTTTACTTCGGAAATTAACGCGGTTAACAGATGCTTGAAACATATCAGTCTTCGATTGCTCAGGTGGGTAGATGAAAGATGCAAGTAATTTTCCGTGAACATTTTCTATAGGCCTATAGTTGTTGTGAGTTAGCTTAAAGATTTCACCTACCAATTAGTCATATTTATGTTGCATCCTATTGCAGCAACAGCATCCAATCAAATTATCATACAACTCGTACACCGTGTCGGACTATTAAGAATTAATGATTGGCCAAATAGAACCATTTATGAGGTATTGGTTATGACGTCATCCTACGCCCTGCTTAGCTGATTATGATGTGATATGACGTTAGATGATAGATGGATATCTGGAAGGTGAATTGAATTAAAATGTTACAACTTCCACGAAGGTTGATTAAGCCACAGCAGCTTAAAGGCCAACAATCACTATCTACAGATTAGCCTTTGATTTGAAACTATATGCGACAGACACCAAAATATTTATGAGATAGGATGTATTATACACCTCGTTGAAGTCTGCTTCTCTCGCCTGCTTTAACTAACTGCTCAAGCGACGCATTTGATAATCGCTGCGGCAAAGAAATATCAGATAATATACCCACCCTGCCACCCACCCACCCACCCACGCGCGCGCTGAGAACGTGCTTAAGATACACCGCATTATCCCATTGTGATAACACACAGCTTGTCAATAAAATGGCATCTAAGCACCATCCGCTTCGGTGATTCAATCGGCTATAAATTCTCCAAGAAAACATTACCAGTATTCGAAATGTAACTGAATTAGTGTGTTGAATGTCATCCTTAAACCAGAGAAGCATTTCTACAGTAACTATATAATAACAATTTTATTGATGACTCCATCTGAAATGGATGCCATGTTTGGCACTATCGACTCACAGAAAACGGCATTTTGTTGCCGGATCAACATTGCGGATGTACGTGATTTTATCATATAAGGACGCCTTTCATCCGGTTCCATGTTTCTCGATATGAACACATGTGTAACATTCAACGGAATATTTTCTTTGGTTAGATAACACGTAATAATCCCACAGGCTCCACGGGACCGCAAATGTTTCCTAGCGACGACGAGGCAGTATACGTTATTTTGCTGATTTAAATGTTATAATATACACCTGTGCAAAAGTTAAGCACCACCCTATTTTTACGCACATGCGAGGGTATATGCATGTGCTATGAAGAAAGCAATAGCATAAACATTTATGTACCCATCTATCTTAGTGCAAGAGGTAATAATGCAACTAGAGGAATGCTGATTATGATGGTGGGGAAACACTGTATGTTTTTGTTTGAACTTGAAAACGAGGCCTGAATATGGTTACGTTGACACAACTGACAACTATTGCCCTACAGTTGAAACACGTGGCTAGATTGTCATTAATGGTGTCTGAAAACGAAGTTTAACATCTGTGCACGAGTTTGAGACTGTCATTATTAATACCGAGTATATCCACCTTGTGCCTGGATGACGGCCTGGACACGACGTCTCATGCTGGTCACCAACCGACTGATACGCCATTGTGGTATTCGTTGCCATTCAAGATGGAGTGCGTCTGTTAATTCCTGTAGGTACTGCACAGGAGGATCCCTCCTTCTCACCATGTTTCCCAGAATGTCCCAGATATGCTCAATAGGGTTCATGTCAGGGCTCCTTGCTGGCCATGGTAGGGTTTCGATGGCATTCTGGCGGAGGTATTCATGCACAGCTCTAGCACGATGTGGTCGGGCGTTGTCATCCATGAATATAGGGTGGGTTCCAGGTGCATGATTTACAAAATGAGGGACCACAACTCTATCCAGTATGGAATCTTGATATCTTTGTCCATTTAGTGTTCCAGGTACAGTCAACAGATCCAGCTTACAATCAAATGAGATGCACCCCCATATCATAACGGAACCTCCACCAAATGGAACTTCTTCCATGATGTTACGTTGGTCGTACGCCGTGCGTCTGGACCTCCATACACGAGTTCGACCATCTGTGGCATGAAGCAGGAACCGACTTTCATCGGACCAGTGTACCCGTCTCCAGGATCTCATGTTCCAGTGTCTTCTTTCGTTGCACCACCTCAGACGCTCCTCTTTGTGGTGTGCAGTGAGGAGAGGACGTCTGACAGGTCCCCTAGCTTTCATGCCAGCAGCATGCAGTCTCCTTTTGACGGTAGACATTGACACTCTATTGCGCGTTTCCCATTGCTGGCTGAGCACTCTGCTGTTGGTGAATGGAGATCTCCTAACAAGGCGTACTAGGGCTCGATCATCACGGGCAGTAGTCTTCTTCGGTCTTCCAGATCTAGGCCTGTCCTTCACCTCGTTAGTTTGCCCATGTTTTGCAATCAAACGACTGATTACAGTATGGTTAATGTTCAGCTGTCTGTCAATCTCTCTGCATGACATACCAGTGGTATGCATGCCTATGATTTGCCATTTCACACGATCACTTAACCTTCGTCTTGCCATAGCGGTTCACAATCAAGAGCTAATTCTCTCTGTACAAATAAACCACGGTCATGAACACAAAATTCCTAATCTTGTCGCCTAAATCTGTATGTAATGTTCTACACCTCAAACTGGACTTTTACATAACTGAACACGTGTGCTGTTTCCCGCCACGCACGGACATCAAGCGGCGTGAAGTCATGCATGCATGTGCATTTCGTACTTGGAATTATGTCAGCTAACGCGGGGACAAAAAGTATGGCAGCCTAGTTGTACCATCATGTTTCTACGTTCTATTGTTTTTGCTGGTGCTTAACTTTTGCACAGGTGTATAGATGGGTCCTTTGCAGGAAAATGTACTAGATGTGGCGTTCAGAAATGTCAAAATTCAAACAGTTATATGGGGTTTTTTTATTCATTTGACTTGCTTAGAGAGAATGATTTGATAACTGGGCATGCTTAATCTCGGTCCATTTGTAGAAATTGTTGACCTCGCTACCCGCATTCACATTGACCTTGTCAAGACCATCACAATGCATCAGGGGTGATTTGACCATAACTAATGCGCATATCTGCTCTATGGGATGCAAACGTATTAAGAAAATATATAAGGACAATTAATGAATAATATATCCGCTTGCTAGGTTTAAAAGTATTTTGTATGAATTCGAAAGAAAAATTCAATGTCACGGTCTTAGCGTATGTAAGGGGCTTGACAAAATGTTATGGTTTTGACCTGAAATATTATAAAATACAAATTTCCCTGAAATTTTGCAAATGAATGTTTATTGATAACCCTTAAGTAGCATATGTGTTTATCGATATTTGATATTTAATTGGTATTTCTTATTCTCAATGGATGCAATGATGCTATGCTTATTTATCGAAATAAGCTGTCATTCTAAATATTAAAAAATTTCATAAGAATTGATAAATGCATTGGCCTTCGGTCTTGATATCTAATTAATATATTTTTCAAGATAATATGCTTCAAATGTGAAATTTCGTTTATAAACTCACACTGCTATGCTTTTGTTAGACAGTGTTACAGGACAGCTTTGATAGGGTCGATAACTCAGGATTTGGATTGAATGTCACATATATTACAGAAGGGCTATGTTTCTGGTTTGTGACGGTCTTGACTAAAGAGTTCTGACATGAGATTTGGTGTTTTATCTACTGTAAATTTCACGGTATATGGAAACGTTACAACCTCTGTTTGGCCATTCCCACATACATAACTCGTGACATCATTGTTGAATAAAGCTCATGATCATATGAGCGGCATCATCTACAAACATTTGTTTTAGTTTTTAACGTGGCATTTTGAGGGGGTAACGTTCACACGTGATTCCCACATTCTAATTAAGCATCCACATTGCTGTTATATATGTATCTAATCACAATTATAGTTGGTATTGTTGAACATAGCTTAATGATAAACAATTTCGCACGTACAACACAAATATTTACTGGCAAAGACCTCTGGCACCACCTGGTATACGTTTTCCTGAAATAGCCGCACGTATTAACTATGAAATACGTTTGCAAATTTGCATGATAATTTATGCAGAAATTGTAAAAATTGGATTAAAAATAATTCCAAGTCCGAAATACCGGTGTGTTGTTTGTCATTGTTTTTTTTGCGTTAAAACTGGTTTCAGGGCTCGACTTTACTGGAAAATTTGCCAAAATATAAGTTTATCATCTATGAAAAATTGAATCTCAAACTCGGTCCTATTTCATATCACTATTATCAGCCTGGTTGACAATTATCATATTGCATTCGCTAAATCTCGTGCAATTTGATAATTTTCCAGTCGGTTGATAATAGTCATATGAAATGGGACCTCGCTCAGATTCTCATGCACGATATGTACTTGATGTTTCATGCACTATTACGCGTGTGCGGGCTGTACACACCCATACACCACAAAGCCCTTACACGACTAATATTATTTGGTAAGAATGTGTATAAATTTGACTGGAAGCTCGAAGAATAGAGTTTAGTTAGTTCTTAAATATTTAACAGTTTATCTATAGGGTTATTTTGAAAGCATGATAGTGGGATTCTATTGTGAAAATGGTTATTATTGTTATTATTATTATTATTTTTATTATTATTATTATTAGTAGTAGTAGTAGTAGTAGTAGTAGTAGTAGTAGTAGTAGTAGTAGTAGTAGTAGTAGTAGTTGTAGTAGTAGTAGTAGTAGTAGTAGTAGTAGTAGTAGTAGTAGTAGTAGTAGTAGTAGTAGTAGTAGTAGTAGTAGTAGCAATATTAAGCGTTGTAATTGTTGTATATTTCAGCTTCATGGCTACAATCAGGTTGCCGGAATGGGGGAGTATCTGTGCATAGGAGACTACGTGTGCCTATACTGTGAGGACACGGAGGGATACCTATACAGTCAACAGAGCAGGTAAAATACACAAAGCCTTTATTACACTCGCCACGTAGGTAACAGGTGGTCTTGTATTCGGAACAAACCACCTTAACTAACCACCATCGTGTGCCCCCCACCCCCAACAGTCATTTCATTTCACAATTGACCTCTCCAGTTTGTCCATCCATCTCATATATATCTTATATATATAAGGCCATAATCAACTACGTGACGTGTAGGATGACGTCATAATCAGTGACGTCATGAATGATGTAGATAAGTACGTCACATAACTGAATCCGTACTAAGCGTTATTGTACGAATTGTATGTCTTTAATATTAAATAAACATTCTGTTGAATATTTTGAAACTAATCTGACTGGGCGCTGTTGCTGCCATAGGCAGCTACATCACCCAGTTAAATTAGTTTCAAAATATCCAACAGCGTACACCTGGAAATTGATAGTCAGGGAGTTCAGAGATGGATCGATCCCAACACGAATGAGGTGTGGGTGGAGCTTAGATAGAGATGGGAGGGGCATAGCTAAAACTGGAAAGGTCCATTGGCTCGAAAGACAGAACATTTCTTACATTGTGTTCAAAACTGTTTTGTTTTTGGAAACCATGTTAAGTTATATTTTCGCTGTACTCTGTACTGTATTTAGCGAAGTAGGCCTACTCGGTATAGACAGGTTTGCCCAATTTGAATGGAGGCGGTTATCATCAAGATTTAGCTGAAAGTGAATATGGTCGGCCTGGTTTGGTTGTTTGAATAACAATTTCTATTTCCTCTGTTTACAATAAAATTATATAATACTATGTCGCCTACATATCCGTGTAGGACGCGCAACATCACGTTTGAATTTATCATCCATTAACTACGGATTAAACGTAATATATATTACAGATTTAGTTACATAGATATTTTAGGTCCATATACCAGCTATGATCAATAGACGACCTTTCCAGTTTATCCAGTTTTATGACGTCATAATCAACTACGTGGCGTGTAGGATGACGTCATAATTAATATCGTCAGTGAATGACGTACGTGTGTACGTCACGAAAGCATAATTGAAGACGGACACTTAGCGGTTGTTGCATGAATTATAAGTCTTTGCTATTTAATAAATATTCTGTTGAATATTTTTTAGGACTAATTTGACTGGACGTATAGTATTCTCAAAATTGATAGTTAGACATCGTCGTGTCGT
>CM067367.1:108387990-108397990 GCA_034401795.1 Chaetoderma sp. LZ-2023a
CGCATGACACGTGTGTTTAATATATCTCTCTCTCTCTCTCTCTCTCTCTCTCTCTCTCTCTCTCTCTCTCTCTTTCTCTCCCTCCCTCAATCTCTCCCTCCCTCCCCTCCCCTCCCTCCCCTCGCTCTCTCTCTCCTCTCTCTTTCTCCCTCCTTCCCTCCCTCCCTCCCTCTCTCTCTCTCTCCCTCCGTCCCTCTCGCCCGTCCGACCTCCCTCCCCTCCTTTCTCCTTCCCCTCCCTCCCTCCCCTCCCTCCACCCCCTCCCTCCCTCCTTCCTTCCCTCCCTCCCCCTTTCTCCCCTCCTCTCTCTCTCCTCTCTCCTCCTCCTCCTCCATCCATCCCTACCTCCTTCCCTCCCTCCCTCCCTCCCTCCCCTCCACCCCTCCTCCCTCCTTCCTTCCTTCCCTCCCTCCCCTTTCTCCCCTCCTCTCTCTCTCTCTCGCTCTGTCCCTTTCCCTCCCCCTCCCTCCCTCCCTCCCTCCCTCGGCCGCTGATCTGATATTGGTATTGGACAGGCCTTCTTTTTATTGTTATGCTGACAATCTCGCCTTTATCGAGATGGAACTCTATCAGCCAGCTGCTTTCCACTCTGACCGGTGGCTTGAAATCTCTTTGATATAGTCTGGAGTCATTTTCATTCTTTACTGCCATCTAGATTATGACGTGATCAGAAAATAGACGTATAATAGAGATTATATCATGTGTTATGTCATGTATATATGATAAGAGTATGAACATGCCTAGTACAGTACAGAATTTGAGGAAGCTCCATCCACGGCTAACTATAGTCCCAACAGACTGAGTTTTGTCGTGTCAGAAGCTGTGAATCCATTGCTTTGCTTTGCCATTCATTATTGGCGTGCGGAATTGCCACTTCAGTCTTTCGATGAATCTTGCATGACTGACTTTGTCGAATGCTTTAGAGAAGTCTATTACGCACGTTAGAGGAATCCACTTTATCTGTCAATCAATTGACGTCGTAATCAACTACCTCACATGTAGGCTGACGTCATAATCAATTGCGTTATGGACAACGTGATCATAAACGCTTAATAGGCTGTCAAGTTGTACGAATTGTATGTCTTAAATTGTCTTTACTATTTAATAAACATTATGTGGAATATTTGTGAACTAATTTGATTGGGCGCTATTGCTAGGCACAAAAAAAGTCAAATTAGTTTCAAGATATTCAGCAGTTTACGTTTATAGTTTTCTCGTAATTGATAATCAGGGAGTGCAGGATCCCAACACGGGCAAAGAGTGGGTGGAGCTTAGATACAGGAGGGCGGGGCAGAGCTAAAACGGTATCCCTTCTTTGTTTGAATATACCTTGAACCATGTTGTTTGCCGCGCCGTGTACACATTAGAGGAGCCGCGTTTCGCAATCTTTGTTTCTACGAAGCTGTTCTGGAGGTCATATAATATATGTTATAGTGACTGACATGCTTCATTAGGCTGCTTCAGATGATGTGTTCCGCGATCTTTAAAGATATGCAGGAGGCCAAGCTGATAAGGCGGTAGTTGGCCGGTATATATTTCTGGCCTTCATTAAATATCGGTGTCACATTATCATGTCTCCAGAGTCTGGAGGTGAGGGGGGGGGGGGGGGCATGGTCCTCATCCGGAGACTTCTTGAAGATTTGACTTAGTGGATCTGCAATCTGACTGGAACGCTCTTTCATTACTCTGAAATGCATGCTATCAGGGGTTACAGCTGTGCCTGGATTATGAGTTTTCAGGAGTTTTTGCACACCTGCAGTTGTTATGTTTATGTGTGGCATTGATGAATTTATACGTCTCGGTTGTGGTATGTCAAACGGATTCTCGAGTGAACACAGATTGTAATTTACCTTTCCAGTTTATCCATCGATCATCTGCCGTCATACGACGTCATAATTAACTAAGTGACGTGTATGATGACGCCACAATCATTACGTCATGAATAATTCCATATAGTCTGTCTTTAATGCTTAATAGTTCGACACGTTTACTATTTACTATTTAATAAACATTCTGTTGAATATTTTGAAATTAATTTGACTAGGCGCTGTTGCTGCCATAGGCGGCAACAGCACCCAGTGCAATATTCAACAGCTTACATGTACAGTTTTCTAGAAATTGATAGTCAGTGAGTTCAGAGATCGGTAGATCCCAACACGGACGTCGTCTGGGTGGAGCTTACATTGAGATGGGCGGGGCATAGCTAAAAGTGTAAATGGCCATTGTGTATTTAGGAGTTCAGATTTCTCATTAGCTTCAGTAATAAGCGTAAGCATCCACTTTCAATGCAGCTACACCGTTAAAGTCCGTGTTCTTGTGCTCGAAAAATCTCCGCTACTACTTTGACCCCGATTCTTGCGGCGTGACAATTTCTTCAACATGTGTGCAGTAAGCCATTCATAGGTCGCTTTGACAGTTTACCGTGTCGTTTACTGATCTTGAATATGTTGTTTCTTCTTCTTCCCATCGTGTTTATGATTTTTCGACAGCCTTGAATCGTTTGATTTAGTTGTTTTTTGAGGGATAAGGTTTTTAACGTCATTATGGATTCCTTGTTTGAATATGATCGATAGATCTTCTTTGGTTGAAGTATTCCTAGAGACCGTCTCGGCTATGTGGTTGGCATGGCGGTACACACCTTTCCAGCTAACCTTGTTACAGAGAGGAATAAAACAAGGATCTTACTAACAATATATGGCATAGGGCTAACTATTGCAACACGTTTGTTAGATAACGAGAGATATCGAAGCTCGATACTGAAGGCCTGGTACTGATTATTTTGAGAAGACTTTGACATGTTCCTGCCTTAATCAGCAACGACTTTCAATGAAATTGTTAGATAGGCCTATATCCTCTACATGCGTAATACATTAAAAGTCCTGAGGATTATTTTGAGAACAAATTAATTGAAAGTTGAAAGTTGTTGCAATAACGACTTTCAGTCAAATAGTTTTCAAATAGTTAGCTAGTAACAATCATATCATCTACTGAGAAATCTGAGAACAAGTTGACGATAGGTTATTATTATCCGCTATCGAGTTAGCTCTGCTTACTATGGAGTACAATGACTATCATTAGCGCTACGGTAATGACTTTATACTGAGAATTGTGCAAGAGCCACAACAGTGGAATTCCAAGAACTCCAGGGGCGGATCCAGGAGGTCATTTGCAAGGGGGGGGGAGGAGTTAGCTCTTGAAAATGGGCTCATTCCGCCACCAGCACGTAGCTAAAAATATGGACTGCCCTGCCGTTGGCAGTGCCCCCCCCCCCTGGATCCGCCACTGTAAGCACACGTAATGGCGTCTACAAATATCAAACTAAACTGGTGGTTTCGAAGAACACTATCGTCATTAAAGTTTTCAAACGAGTTCATTCCCCTCTTATGGCTTCAGGATAATCTCCCCAAAATCAGACGACAACGATTGTCATTGCCATTTGTTTCAATGATAGATAGTTAGACCTATATTCTAACGTCGTCGTGTATCTCCATCCGCAAAACATATCATCGGTCACATGTTTGTATCTGGATAGATGTAATGTGTCTATATGTGCACAGGAGATCTTTGCAATCAGCGTTCTTAGTTTACCAGTGCAGATGAGATAAGTCAATACATATTATTCTTATATGTTATATGTGCACAAGATGTAATTTAAAACACATTATTCACATACGTTATCTGTGTATATGTGATTATACCATCACCATACTTCTCTGTCAACTGATCGGTTATCAGTATTAATGCTATTTACAAATCTGCCTGTAAGAGTAAAATGTGCTGTGGCTACATGCTTATCCGGCATCTAATATAGTGCAGTCTGTTAGCTACAAAAACTGGTAGAATTATGCAAAATGTGATACCAACAAGCCGCTTGGCACAAAGTAAGGTCACTATGTCTAGAATAAATTTAGCTACAGACCCAAGCTGGGTAAGCCGTCATTTAGGAGTATGATGCCATCATTCAAGATGGCCGACATTTAGGACAAAAGGTTTTTAAAAGACCACATATCCCTTATCTTATCAAACAAAATTTGTCTGCATTCGTTGCCTTTGTTTGACGAACTTGCTCTGTCATACAGGAGGACGACATACCGTTTCTATCTTGTTCATGTGGAAATCCTGAATTTCTGTTGGACACTGTGACAAAATACTAAATGTATCCGTAATCGTAGAAAACACCTTCCAGACATCCCATGCTGTTTTCTTGCCACGTCCTGCTAATGCGGAGACGGTGTCACAACCGGTAAATGCATGCCAAAATGGCAGAGGTGCACAAATGCGAGGACCTAATGTCTGGAAACACTGGTGAACTGGGAAGTATCGTCTATTCTTACCTGCACCAAAGTCAACCCACAACTCATCTACATTCAGTCTGTAAAAGACAAACACCGCCAGAACAACGACATCTGAGTCAACAGTTCCAATGAGGATTTTGTAATGATCATATTTGGCTGCATGCCTAGCATGCAAGAGCATACTTGTGCCCGCTTCTTCATGCTGACATGGTGACAGTTCTTCGACGTTACGAATAGTGGAGGATGATGTGTCGACATAAGTACTAACAATGGTCGTTGTCTGGAATTCCACTTTAGCCATGTCTTCTGCTAGTAGCTTGAACAGCTCTTCTTTGTTTTCTTCAACGCGCAGAAACCCCTTCCAATCTTTTGGAACTGGTGATGTAGGTGTTACTTTGAATCGTTTTCCAGTACCCTGCTTTTCTCTCGCCTCTGTCTTCAAGCTTCCTGAAAGATACCTATCAATTATGATATCAACACGAGATTCTGAGCTACACAGTTTCAAATTAACTGGTCGGAAGGCATTCTGACTATATTGACCAAAATTCTTCGCGGCGCCAGTGGTTGTCATGTGTATGGCAGCTGCCCATCTATTATAGTTGCACCTGCCTGTGGTGCCAAAATCTCTGTTGTCCCGGAATTTTGTAAACAGATCATGACATCAGATTTGTTGCTTTTTCTTAGTTTTCCATAATCCGAAATTGACGGCGGGTATGAGTGATTTTCATGGCTGAAAAAAGCAGACAGATTCCCTGGTCTCGTCTGACAAGCAATAAACAGTCCCGAAAACAACTGACAATCTTGGGATAAAGCGGTGACCTTAGACATAGACTTTGAAGTCAATGGCGTGATTGGCTCTTTAAACAGAGACAGTTTGTTTTTATGGATTACATCATGAACAAAGCTTTTGCATTCTATTAGTATATCTTACATATATGTATGGTACTGATCCTGTCCAAGTTTTTCAGCTTCTCTAACATACTTAATTGCTTCTTCACTCATTATCCTTTTACTCACTAACGAAACCAGAAAGTCACTTTCTTGAAGATGATTTCCTTCACTCTCAGGAACATTCACAAAGTTTGTCACATGCTGTTGATAACGACTTTCAAATGCTTTGGTGTCTTCATGGTGACTCATCTGATATTCATCTGACGTGACAGGCTTCTCTTGGAATTCATTTACCATTTTAGCAATTTGTGGTCCTGCAACCGTCCACTTTAAGAGCGCAGCTGGGCTGTCAAGCAAACCAATAGCACTACCATTAGTCTAAACGGTCTTGTCATTCTGCTCGCGGGCATGAGCATCTGATATATAGGAAAACGGTCGATCTGTCTTCTGTGTTACAAACTTTCCATTGAGGAACTTCTCATGAGCACCAGTATGTCGTACTCTTAATTCCAGCAACGTGTTGATAAACACTGGCAGCCATCTAGCATAGTGGATATGATCAAGTGCAAACATCCAATGGCAGATTTGTATCAAGGCATCAAAATACATCACAAAATCTGCTGTCCGTAAACTGCGCGCCAACATTAGGAACAATGTCTGTAACATAATGGTGTGATACTAGAATAAGAATTGGACAGATTCACTTGATCTTTTCTCAATCCATTCAGTGAAACATAACCCACTCTCACTATCAGCGTCCAGGAATTATTGCAAGGCCTTCATAAGAAGAATGTATAAGCTAGCACCTGACACCTGATGCGCATACCTTGCACGTTTAACATGGGATCCACACAGAACGACTCGGCTTTACCAAACGCTGCAATATCTGCCTTTGTAAGGATTTCCACCCACCAACTACCTTCTATCCAATCACCAATTACGCTCAACATCGCCATTTCGATATGTAGACCACCCATCACCATAATAATCTTGTTTTCACCATACTCTGAGGAAAATAGCCGTTGTAACTGCTTTGCTATGGCATAGACTGGCTGGTCACTCGTCGCCACAATGGGTTGATTTGGGTTCACCTTGGAAAGTGCTGATAGGATTATGTTCATTGTATGGCGAATCATCGCCGGTGTCTATACAGATTCGTTCAGGAGAAGAAGCATAACGGATAAACACTTTATGCTGTTTTCCCTAACTTCCTGCTGTGCATAAGATACAGACCACAAAACTTTGGAATCGTCACTGTTCTCATCTTTCAAGACACATTTTACCCGACCGAGCCCATCTGAACATTCGCTGAAAGGTTTAGAGTGTGCGATAAGAACTGGAGTGTTTATCGTTGGAATGGGCGACTCAGCATTGATTAGTCCAGACATTAGAGGTACGCGTGTGTATGACTCCAGAAGAACAGCATTCGAAGTTGTACATGACATTAGATCGACATGTGAGTTGTTTGTTATTGCATAATCATGATGCTGGATGAGTGATATGCCTTCCCATGGGATGACGCAGTGGATGTAGCAGAAGAAGGATTGTGAGCTATATTATCTACCGCAGCTATAGTGAATACTCCGTTTTGCAGTTCATTCATTTCAACATTTGACATTGACATGTGCTTGACCTTTGATATGACACCGACGCTAAGGCATATGATAATTTTCATGACACAGGACATATAGTATATTATGCACTGATTTAATTCATATATTTGAGAAAAAGATGAGATATGTATATATTTTGAGATATTTAGGCTTTTGATACACGTACAGACACAGACAGATGGATGGACGAATCTGTTTATTCAGTCATTTGAGTGATATTCTGCTGCAAATACATAAGAACATCATTGTAGAAAATAAATTGCATCAAAATCGGCAATCATATTGAAACAGTGCAATAAATACAATGATTTTCAACAAATGTGCCTCATGTAGGGAAGCCATATTGGATTATGAGGTCATACCGCCAAAAGCAGGCTCGGCTAGCTTGGGTTTGTAGCTTAATTTCATCCTGCCCATGTGCCCTATCTGTGTGACAAGTGGCATGTTGGTATCATATTTTGCACGATTCTTATGTTAACAGACTGCACTAATAGCGTGAAATGCTATTTTGTGCAGTAAATTACATTCATATTAAGCGATGATCTGTCTCTTATCACAATCGGTTGCGCGCAGTTATCGGTATCAATGTCGTATATAATACAAACCCTCCTAGAGAAGAACTGCATGGAAAGGACAGGCAAATTCATCTCACTGACTTGCCTATTGGTGTAGTTTCTGAGAAGGAAATGCAGAATGCGTGGTGTGTGGATGCATTGTAGGTTAATCGTGCGTCATATAAATTAGGTCGGCGCGACCTACTTTCCACGGTTCACAAATCAGGATTGTTTCAAGACTTTGTAAACTATTGTCAGCAACATTGTTTTATGGATGCGTTATAGCGTAAAGATGTCTCGTGTTTTAAAATTAGGTTAGCTTGATCTAATTTGGATGGTTCACTAACCATCATACACAATTCACCTTTCCAGAGTACCCACTCATTATATGACGGCATAATGAACTGCGTGATGTGTAGAATGACATCATAATGAATGACGTCATGAATGACGTCGATAAGTACGTCACGAACGCATATTTGAAGAGGGTCTATGCGTTGTTGTACAAATTATTTGCTTTTACTATTTAATAAATATTCTGTTGAATATTTTGAAACTAATTTGACTAGGCGCTGTTGCTGCCATAGGCAGCAACAGCACCCAGTCAAATTAGTTACAAAATATTCAACAGCTTCCCTGTATAGTTTTCAGGAAATTGATAGCTAGGGCATTTGGGGATCGACCAATCCCAACACGGCGGGGTGTGGGTGGAGCTTAGCTAGTGATGGACGGGGTATAGCTAAAAATGGAAAGGTGCATTCATGGCCGAACTGTAGTTTTCAAGAGTTATATACTGTAATAAAACTTGGCGTATGGATACATTGTAGGCTAAAGGCGTGTCATCTCAGAAGTATGTCAAAGGGACCTACTTTTCACGGTTCATTGAATATCATTGAAAATTCTTGTCTCGGCTGTAGTTTCAACATTTTTGGTATAAAATCACCAAGCCTGGTGTATAGATGAATTGTCTGCCTGAGGTGTGTCGTGTATCAAATGTCAGCCATTGTGACCTACATGACACGGTTCTCTGAACATATAGAAATTTTGAATATATAAAAAGTAGGCCACTACGCCCTAGTTTTCACAGTTTAATAAAAATCAAATACATTTTGTCCATTCTGTATTCTCGACATTCGTCCACTTATGGTCGCCATCCTTGGCGTATGGGTGCCTCTTACGCTACCGGTGACGCCTGCATCAAAAGTACAATGGAGGAATCCAGTTTTAGCCATGCCACCACCATCTCTAGCTAAGCCCCAAAACACGTTTTGCCCGTGTTGGGATCGATCGATCTGTGCACTTTCTGAATCTGAATTCCTTGAAAATCATACTAGTAAGCTGTTAATATATTTTGAAACTAATTTAACTTGGTGCTGTTGCTGGCATAGAAAGTCAAATTAGTTTCAAAATATTTAACAGAAATTAAATGTCAAAGACATACACTTCGTACAGCAAAGCTGAGTCTGTCATCAATTAACCGTTCGTGTCGAACTTAGTTACGTCATTCATGACGTAATTGATTATAACGTCAACATACATGCCAAGTAGTTTATTATGACGTTAATTATGACGTCATATGATTAAAGGATAAACTGGAATCCTCCATTTACCTCAGATGGTACACTGCCTCTCTAAATAACTCTGATGCAGTACATAGCTAAAATTCTGATTTTTGTATTAGAACCATAGAAATGTACTATATTAACTAGAACAAGCATTGGCTTATCTTCGCTATACAATAGATTGAATTTACCGTCCGCCACATTGGTGCTCTCATCCGGCCTGACAGCTAATGATAAACAGTAATACAACTTTGCTTAATAATCAGGCTGCAAAAGCTATATCTGCGGCATCAATGACGAAATGTCACCAAATGTAATAAGTAAATACATACATGATACTTTTAAAACACGTTGTCTGCAAGTATGTGTCTTAAGAGTGCTTAAATGACAGAAAGCTGTTGTAACCATAAAACTGTTATAAGCAGAACACTGATGTATCAAGCAGGTTGGCATGCCCATAATACTGTTGATAACAAAAACTGTCACATATAGAAACAGTTGCGACACACTAAACACTTGCTATCTACCCGATATAGCTACTGTGTCAATAAAGCTGTTGCTAAATTAGCCTATAAAAATATCCCATTCATAAAATTCTTGAAATCAGAAATCTGTTGCATCCACAACGATGTTGGATTCAAAGCTGTTGCGAAAACAAAGCTGCTGAACTCAAAGATGATGCAAATAGAACACTGTTACAGACAGGATGGCGTTGCATTCACAAAGATGTTGCAAATGTTCTATAAGCTTGGACAGCAATAACGGCAACACCAGAGGTAGCAAAATCAGGAACAGCAATAGTAAAAACTGCAACAGCATTCAATTGAATGGTGCTGAATATGTAAAGGTCGTGGACAGTAGCAAATTTCAATTATCCCCCATGTAACTTAATGTCAGCGCTATCTATCCTTTCTGGGAGTCATATCTATAAACTTGTCACGACTGTAGTGAGAATTTAAACGCAAGTTTCGTTCTAAAATCCAGCCGAAGCCGGCTCCAATATGAACACAAGACTACATGCAGTTGTTTTCAAAATATTTTGATTGAATGTTGACGTTGTTGTAAGTAGCAATAACTTTCAGTCA
>CM067367.1:108402990-108432877 GCA_034401795.1 Chaetoderma sp. LZ-2023a
AATGCAACCGGCATAGCCTTGATGCTGTCTAACTGTAACAGCTGGGTATCTCCAAAGGCAGTTCTAGATTAGGCAAACGTGGTGCCTGCCAGGACACACACCTACGCGCCATTACTGGACACCGATTACCAGACAGCATATACAAATTGGGTAATACATCGCCGCTGTCTGTAAAAATCGCCCATTATCAACATAACTCTTTTCCGTTATAGTTAGACGTTCCCTTTAAAACACAGATATCTTTTTAAATTGAAAAATTGTATGGGGTTCTCCTAAAAGCCGAAGCACTTTCTAATAATATTTCAACCTTTCTGCCATGCAATGTTTTGTGGCCATGGCAGTGACAATCCGATCATACAGAAGCTTGTTATGGAAATTTAATAAAGTATATATATTACAGAATTGACCTTTCCAGTTTATCCATCACCCATATGACATCATAATGAACTGTATGTCGTGTAGGATGGCGACATAATCAATGACGTCATCAATGGCGTAGATAAGTGCGTCACGAACGCTTAATTGATGACGGACTAAGCGTTGTGCGATTTGTATGTCTTTACTATTTAATAAACATTATGTTGAACATTTTGAAAACTAATTTGACTGGGCGCTGTTGCTGCCGTAAGCAGCCACAGCAACCAGTCAATTTAGTTTCAAAATATTCAACAGCTCACCCGTATTGTTTTATCAAACCTGAGATTCGTGGTGTGCAGGCATCGATCGATGTCAACAAGGGCAGCCGTGGGTGGAGCTTTGGTAGAGATGGGCGCGGCATAACCAAACTCGATTTCTCCTTTCTGTTTAACTAAGAATCGTATGTAGGCTACCTAACCTATGGTGTGCAATGTATGATTTCTCAGGTGAGCTGTTCACTGTTTAATAATAACTATTTCTGGCTGAATATTACCTGTGTTATGAAGGGTTTACCATCATAAAAGATTGATCAGTAAATGAATGACACTGCATCGATTAAAATAATAAAGTTGCTTTGGACAGACACACTCGTGTCAAATAGGATTAGACCGAAATGTGAGCATCGTGAATATTTGTGTTAAATTAGTATAGCTATTATGGCTTCTAAATGTATGCAATAGACACATATCTGTATCACTTTAACAGGTATGTGTGATGTGTATGTATCGTGCAGGTAAACATATACAACATGACTTTACCTGCAGTAAGGCGAGTTACGGTTCTTCATTTAACACATTTTCTTATATGTATTTTATGACTCGATGCTTGTTTGTGTCAATGAGAACGTTGACAAGCCTTGAACAATAGGCCTATACAGGCTATTTATTAAAATGAACCAATGCCACCATGTTATCCCCGATGTAAGGCTTATTTTGTTGAACGTCCTAAAACGTATTTGCCTGGGATCTGTTCTGGTTCCGCTACAGCTTTAAGTCATATTGTAAATTCATAGTATCCAACAAGTGCCCTGTACGGATGTGTTGAGATGTATTTAAGACGATCTCAGCATTACAAGTGTTAAGATGCTCTGATCACGGATAAACCTACGCAATTTGCCTTCGAAATTGGCCCGTATTATTAGGGTTGTTTTACCTCTGCATCCCAAACACACATTATAAGTATGTCGGCGCGGGGGCGTACGCGCGTATATGTTTGTCTTCCGGTCAGTTGGTCGTTCAAATTATCTACAGATATTCCGCAGCTATTGTATAATCAAGCATGTTTCGATGAAGTTAGAGATCAAGTTGCTACATGTGTAGACCGGGTAGCCTACTGTCACTAACCTGAATTGTAGAGGAGCTATTCTTTGCTTGATCTACAGGTAGAGTTATTCTCGTGATCGGCTCTGACCTCGTACACATAGTATCTATAAGACAGCTGTATACAGACACGAACGCGCATACTTTACCCCAATACTCAGCTTGTTGTTTATGTTTTCACGGAACTATGCTTTATATTGTTTGTCCATCAATTGCCCGTCAAGATATGCAATCTTGCCGCGAAGCTGACATGGGTGAATATCCTACCTACATGTTTCTAAACAGAGATAAACAAACATCACACCTGTACCGCTGTACCTCCATGTATTCACGCGCTGGTCAATCTCATCCTAGACCAATATTGTAAGACTAAGACCAGAGTCCGTTCTTTCATAATTCACACCTATTATACCAACTTGATACTGACTCGTTCGCTCGCTCGCTCACTCACTCACTCACTCACTCACTCACTCACTCACTCACTCACTCACTCACCCACCCACCCACCCACCCACCCACCCACCCACCCACCCACCCACCCACCCACCCACCCACTCACTCACTCACTCACTCCGGACAGACGGGCGGGCGGAGAAACGGACGGACAGACAAACACGGTCGATCTGATACGGATTAAAGGTTAATCCTCCCATCGACGTAACCCGGCACGCAGTGATGTGGTGCATGAAGATGGATGTGTGTGAGCATCTCCTCATCCTGTAACACATGATCCAGACTGTTTGTTGGTAACTTCCTATGTGAATCAAGGAAGACTAGGAATAGGATTAGGCTTAAGCCACGGTTATGGTTAGGGTAGAAGAAAATGCTTCCTGTCCTCAGTTTCCAATTTGCAGGTTGATGCGTTTAATTGGTGTGTGCTTGAAGTTTATATCATTACGTAATGAGCTTTGATTTAACAAAGGCGTTCTTAGTCTCACTTAACAAAGCAACTGCTGATTCTCAAACGATTGCTACAGATGTGGGCTTCAATGAATCTGATGATATATGCGTTACTGAAGATAGGACTTTGCCGTCTTCAAGTGTTCTTGCGGTCCACAGATAAACAGTAGCATCGTTGGCACACTTTTTCCACTGATATTTGTTTGATCTTGTAGTGAGAAGGGAATCAGTATTTGGTACATTTATTATGTGTTATCTCTTGTGCAGCTATGTAGAAGTGTAATGGGTTTCTAACTTTCTATTTAATCTCCAACCAACTTCTCCACCTCAGATGTAGTTGGTTTTGTGAGTTAACGCAAGCAGCATTATTCAGGATTGGTGCCCATACAGATTCGGCACACGTGTGCCTATTGAAATCTCTTTTTAACGGACCTTTCCAGAGTATTCATCTATTAATCTGACGTCATATGACGTCATAATCAGCTAAGCAGCGTGGTGGATGACGTCATAATCATTACGTTATAAATGATTCTATTAAGCCCATCTTTAACGCTTAATAGTCCAACACCTTGTACGAATTGTATGTTTTTGCGCAACAGCCCCCGTTCAAATTAGTTTCAAAATATTCAACAGCTTACCTGTATCGTTTTCTGGAAAAGATAATCAGGGAGTTCAGAGATCGATCGATCCCAACACGAGCGAGGTGTGGGTGGAGATTAGCTAGAGATGGGCGGGGCATATCAAAAAAATGGAAAGGTCCAATTCAAAAATGTTTCTTGACTCTTTTGGCCGTAAACCGTTCTTCGTCTCATTTTCAAAACAACCTTGCACAGACGTCTGTGACTATATTAAATGTACCTTGGTTAGAAGTTGTTACTGCCTGTCTCACACAAATATCATGGGTCACATTAGTTTTATTTAGGCACGTTAATGTTTTACGTATTCCATCCATATCTATGTAAATTTCCCCTCATATACACATGTCACTATGTGATTATGGGCAGAGATATATAGATATGCCTTCGGGGACCCTCAGCGTAAAACAATCTCTTTAATCTTCACTCAAATTACGCGAGACATCCACAATCAAACAACTCGATTCGAAGTGATATCTGTCAACATCACAGACTGAATAGATCAAATATTTACCCGGAAGCATGATTACCCATACATTAGGTAACTTATTAGACGTAAATCGCCAAGAATGATCGAATATTGGGTGATAATGAACTTACTTGATGTAATCGCCATTTAAACCGATTACAATAATAAGTTTGGTGGAATTGATATCAGCTCGATATGACTGTTTGGGCGACCCCAGTTTAAATCTATTAAAGATGTTTCCGGAATCAAATGTCCTTGATTTAGGTATCGTGGTCTCGCAATATTTCTTATCGTGGTCTCGCAACTGGTATACGATGGTCTGTCCATCAGTCGGTGTGTGAATCTTCCACCCCTTTGGATCCACCCTTGCTGTACCCTGCTGTTAGGACCCAGTTTATCACGCTAGCAAGAAACCCTTACCACATCCAAATAGTGTTTTCATGAAAATGATAACGTTTTGATAACGGTAGGCTCTATTCATGTTCAAGCTAACGTTACAAGTTCTACTTGTAAATGCTGAAAAGCAATATCTCAAAATAATTTGGCAATTGAAATTCCTTCTAATAGTCGGCTAAATCAATAATACTAAGTGTCGGCAGTCCATGCATAGTAGTACGCGCAATGTAGGAATCCAGTTTTAGCTATGCCCCGCCATCTCTAGACAAGCGCCACCCACGCTTTGCCGGTGTTGGGATCGATCGATCACTGCACTCTCTGAATCTCAATTTCCAGAAATCATCTAGGTAAGCGTAAGAAAATATTGAAACTAATTTGACTGGGTGATGTTGCTGCCTATGTCAGCAACAGCGCCCAGTCAAATTGGTTTCAAAATATTCAACAGAATGTTTATTAAATAGTAGAGGCATACAATTCGTACAACTTGACGAACAATTAAGCTTTTAAGACGGACTTAATTACGTCATTCGTGATGCAATTGATTATGACGGTAGCCTACATGTTACGTTGTTGATTGTGACGTCATATGGTCCATCAATGAACTAGAATCCTCTATTAGAATCTTGGCCGTATTCAACAGGTCCATATATCTTTAGCAGATTGTACGATACAGGATAAATTTCAAATTCAAGTCCTTCCCAATAACAGAAATGATGTAATAACAGATAAACCTTCGTTCAGATTTATTATTATTATTATTATTATTATTATTATTATTATTATTATTATTATTATTATTATTATTATTATTAGGTAGTTCTGTGGCAGCCTATTGTAATCGTCAAGTTTATTCTTTGTAATTATTGCAGCAAATCTTTCAACGCTGAATACCGTCAGAATCCATGTCGTCAATAAATAGGAAACATCACGTGATGATAGGGACCCATAAAGGGCTAGTTGCTGACCATGATTGAACCCGATTGGTCAATTAGGTCAGTGGCTATCTTGGATTTTCGGCGAAATTTTAAGATTTTCAGAGCTCTTCTACTATAAGACAATTGAACCGATCGAGCTAAAGTTGGAGAAATCTTGTCTACGGGCAGAGCTGAACCAAGTTTGATTGAGACAAGCTGACTGAACGAAATATTTGACGGCCAACTTGGATGACGCAATAATGTCTTGTCCAGAACCTCTGAATGAACCGGGCTGAAAATTGGAATATATGATTAAGGACTATAGACCATTCAAGTTTGATCAAAGGAAGTTGATAGTAAAAAAAGGATATATCTGACATGGGCCAATCAAAATCAAGCATTCTGATTTTTGGTCAGAAATCTGGTCTAAGTATCATCACGTCATCAAGTTTGAAAATAAAAATGAGATCAGTTGGTAAATGGCCGAGATGTGGGTGGAATTTTGAATTTCATCGGTCAATCAAAATTCAGCGTGTCTTATTTTTTGGAATCTGACCGCGGAACCGGCTATGTATAGTCGAGGCTTCTGTATCCGTATCTGGAACTTTTGATTTTGTTTGGTCGATTGGTTAGAGAGTTATGGCCCTTCAAATAATTTGAAAATTGGTAAAATGCTGATAATTTAATTACCTGTGGGTGGCTTTACATGAAATTTGGTGTGAGGATACATTTTGATTTTATGGTATAAAGTGTTCACAAATGTCAGAGTTATGCCCTTGATACAGAGTTATGACCCTTGGGAAAATTTGAAAATATTATAATTTAATTATTTTTTGTTACGTTTGACTCAAAACCGGTCGGTGTGTACGTTTTGACTCTATAGTAATGATTTTTCACAGATATCGGAGTCATGTCCCTTGGTACAGAGTTGCTCCTTGACTAAAATTTCGAATGGCTTTAATGTCGTTAATTCTACTCGGATGTGCTCCCAAACTTGGTGGATGGGCATGTTTTGACATTCTGGCTTAAATAGTATATAAAAACATAGTTTTGGCCCTTGATGCAGAGTTATAACTACTGGAAAAATTAGAAATGGCTATAATTTATCATTTTTGTCGGATTTGACTCAAATTCGTTAGGTCCATACATTTTTCATAAGTATGCTTTTGACATTTCATTACAACTTTGAGCTATTTTGGTGGTCTTGACTGTTTGGTAATTTTTAACCATTTTTTCCATTGTTTTTTTCATTTTCTTTTCGGTAGTCGTTAACAGTTTATTACACTTTGGATTTGGGTTTTTGTCGAATTTTTGGTCAATAGGACTTGATAAATTACAATGGACGAGTTCGTGGGCCTCTTTTATTATTATTATTATTATTATTATTATTATTATTATTATTATTATTATTATTATTATTATTATTATTATTATTCATAGTGCTGTTCAAAATGGTCTCCAGATCTTTCACAAACAGGATAGGACCAAGCCTAACAACATCAGTAATCCACACGGTAAGCACTTTACGCGTATATCGTTAACTACCTATCCTCTCATAGTGCACGCACGCACGTGTATACACACGTGCATACGCATACGCCGGGAGGTTCCTAGCGAGATGCACCCCAAATGGATATAGGCCTAGCTTGCGAGAACAACGCATAGGTCTGAGGATAATGTTATAACTCTACAAACAGTGAACAAATAAAAATTAAAATCATGTAAATCTATTATTCAACGTAGTAGCATATCGGCTACACACCGGCCTCTTGTTCTCCATATACTGTCCAATCCAATAGAGGGAGCATTTCTAGCCATGACTCGCCCATTCCTAGCTAAGCGCCGCCCACCTTATTCCGCGTATTGGAATAAATTTATATACTTTGAATCATAAATTCCCAGAATCCCAATTTCAAGGTAACTATACAGATAAGCTGTTGAATATTGTGCAACTAATTTGGCGTGTGTTTGGCTATGGCAGCGACAGCGGCCAGTTAAAATAAGTTTCAAATATTTACCAGAATATGTATTAAATATTCCAACAAAGACATACAATTCATACACTTGACGGACTTTTCAAAGATCATGACGGAGCTAGATACATGCAATATGGTTGTGACGTCAGCCTAACTGACGTAATCGATTATGACGCCATATATTTGAGTGACAGATCGGCCATCTACACTCCTTTGATTACTATAGGGTTGCTTTGGTAACGCCATGACAATGCCAAGAAGATTGTGCTCCTGGAATCTATAGGCAAGTACCTTGAATTTGTAAACCATTGTGTCCATATATGGATATACGACGTTAGTAGTATATTTGAAAGACATTCCAGGAATCCTTATGTCACGATATTAATAGTTTAAAGTATTATTATTAGTATTTTATTTTTTTAATTATTATTATTATTATTATTATTATTATTATTATTATTATTATTATTATTATTATTATTATTATTCTCTAGCCGTGGTCTTCGAAGTCTGTATTCAGAATCGATATAAACTGACCAAGAAACATCGTAAATTCCTCATAGCATCTAAACAGGACGAGAATGCCGAAGGTGGAGCAGCAAAAAGTGTGGTATCAGCATCAAAGGTATGCATTTCCCATCGTCTACATCCCACAAATGTATGCATTTCCCATCGTCTACATCCCACAAAGGTATGCATTTCCCAAGGTCTACATCCCACAAATGTATGCATTTCCCATCGTCTACATCCCACAAAGGTATGCATTTTCCATCGTCTACATCGCACAAAGGTATGCATTTCCCATCGTCTACATCCCAAATGTATGCATTTCCCAATGTCTACATCCCACAATGGTATGCATTTCCCATCGTCTACATCCCACAAAGGTATGCATTTCCCATCGTCTACATCCTACAAAGGTATGCATTTCCCATCGTCTACATCCTACAAAGGTATGCATTTCCCATCGTCTACATCCCACAAAGGTATGCATCTCCCATCGTCTACATCCCACAAAGGTATGCATTTCCCATCGTCTACATCCCACAAAGGTATGCATTTCCCATCGTCTACATCCCACAAAGGTATGCATTTCCCATCGTCTACATCCCACAAAGGTATGCATTTCCCATCGTCTACATCCCACAAAGGTATGCATTTCCCATCGTCTACATCCCACAAAGGTATGCATTTCCCATCGTCTACATCCCACAAAGGTATGCATTTCCCAAGGTCTACATCCCATAAAGGTATGCATTTCCCATCGTCTACATCCCACAAGGGTATGCATTTCCCAAGGTCTACATCCCATAAAGGTATGCATTTCCCATCGTCTACATCCCACAAAGGTATGCATTTCCCATCGTCTACATCCCACAAAGGTATGCATTTCCCATCGTCTACATCCCAAATGTATGCATTTCCCAATGTCTACATCCCACAATGGTATGCATTTCCCATTGTCTACATCCCATAAAGGTATGCATTTCCCATCGTCTACATCCCACAAAGGTAAGCATTTCCCATCGTCTACATCCCACAAAGGTATGCATTTCCCATCGTCTACATCCCACAAAGATATGCATTTCCCATCGTCTACATCCCACAAAGGTATGCATTTCCCATCGGCTACATTCCACAAAGGTATGCATTTCCCATCGTCTACATCCCACAAAGGTATGCATTTCCCATCGTCTACATCCCACAAAGGTATGCATTTCCCATCGTCTACATCCCACAAAGGTATGCATTTCCCATCGTCTACATCCCACAAAGGTATGCATTTTCCATCGTCTACATCCCACAAAGGTATGCATTTCCCATCGTCTACATCCCACAAAGGTATGCATTTCCCATCGTCTACATCCCACAAAGGTATGCATCTCCCATCGTCTACATCCCACAAAGGTATGCATTTCCCATCGTCTACATCCCACAAAGGTATGCATTTCCCAAGGTCTACATCCCACAAAGGTATGCATTTCCCATCGTCTACATCCCACAAAGGTATGCATCTCCCATCGTCTACATCCCACAAAGGTATACATTTCCCAATGTCTACATCCCACAAAGGTATGCATTTCCCATCGTCTACATCCCAAATGTATGCATTTCCCTATGTCTACATCCCACAATGGTATGCATTTCCCATCGTCTACATCCCACAAAGGTATGCATTTCCCATCGTCTACATCCCACAAAGGTAAGCATTTCCCATCGTCCACATCCCACAAAGGTATGCATTTTCCATCGTCTACATCCCACAAAGTTATGCATTTCCCAACGTCTACATCCCAAAAAGTATGCATTTCACATCATCTACATCATACAAAGGTATGCATTTCCCATCATCTACATCCCACAAAGGTATGCATTTCCCATCGTCTACATCCCACAAAGGTATGCATTTCCCATCGTCTACATCCCACAAATGTATGCATTTCCCAAGGTCTACATCCCACAAAGGTATGCATTTCCCAAGGTCTACATCCCACAAAGGTATGCATTTCCCATCGTCTACATCCCACAAAGGTATACATTTCCCATCGTCTACATCCCACAAAGGTATGCATTTCCCATCGGCTACATCCCACAAAGGTATGCATTTCCCATCGTCTACATCCCACAAAGGTATGCATTTCCCATCGTCTACATCCCACAAAGGTATGCATTTCCCATCGTCTACATCCCACAAAGGTATGCATCTCCCATCGTCTACATCCCACAAAGGTATGCATTTCCCAAGGTCTACATCCCACAAATGGTATGCATTTCCCAAAGTCTACATCCCATAAAGGTATGCATCTCCCATCGTCTACATCCCACAAAGGTATGCATCTCCCATCGTCTACATCCCACAAAGGTAAGCATTTCCCATCGTCCACATCCCACAAAGGTATACATTTCCCATCGTCTACATCCCACAAAGGTATGCATTTCCCATCGTCTACATCCCACAAAGGTATGCATCTCCCATCGTCTACATCCCACAAAGGTATACATTTCCCATCGTCTACATCCCACAAAGGTATGCATTTCCCATCGTCTACATCCCACAAAGGTATGCATCTCCCATCGTCTACATCCCACAAAGGTATGCATTTCCCATCGTCTACATCCCACAAAGGTATGCATTTCCCATCGTCTACATCCCACAAATGTATACATTTCCCAAGGTCTACATCCCATAAAGGTATGCATCTCCCATCGTCTACATCCCACAAAGGTATGCATTTCCCATCATCTACATCCCACAAAGGTATGCATTTCCCATCGTCTACATCCCACAAAGGTATGCATTTCCCATCGTCTACATCCCACAAAGGTATGCATTTTCCAAGGTCTACATCCCACAAAGGTAAGCATTTCCCATCGTCCACATCCCACAAAGGTATGCATTTCCCATCGTCTACATCCCACAAAGGTATGCATTTTCCATCGTCTACATCCCACAAAGGTATACATTTCCCATCGTCTACATCCCACAAAGGTATGCATTTTCCATCGTCTACATCCCATAAAGGTATACATTTCCCATCGTCTACATCCCACAATGGTATGCATTTCCCAAAGTCTACATCCCATAAAGGTATGCATCTCACATCGTCTACATCCCACAAAGGTATGCATCTCCCATCGTCTACATCCCACAAAGGTAAGCATTTCCCATCGTCCACATCCCACAAAGGTATGCATTTCCCATCGTCTACATCCCACAAAGGTATGCATTTCCCATCGTCTACATCCCACAAAGGTATGCATTTCCCATCGTCTACATCCCACAAAGGTATGCATTTCCCATCGTCTACATTCCACAAAGGTATGCATTTCCCATCGTCTACATCCCACAAAGGTATGCATTTCCCATCGTCTACATCCCACAAAGGTATGCATTTCCCATCGTCTACATTCCACAAAGGTATGCATTTTCCATCGTCTACATTCCACAAAGGTATGCATTTTCCATCGTCTCCATCCCACAATGGTATGCATTTCCCATCGTCTACATCCCACAAAGGTATGCTTTTTCCATCGTCTACATCCCACAAAGGTATGCATTTTCCATCGTCTACATCCCACAAAGGTAAGCATTTCCAAAGGTCTACATCCCACAATGGTATGCATTTCCCATCGTCTACATCACACAAAGGTATGCATTTTCCATCGTCTACATCCCACAAAGGTAAGCATTTCCAAAGGTCTACATCCCACAATGGTATGCATTTCCCATCGTCTACATCCCACAAAGGTATGCATTTCCCATCGTCTACATCCCACAAAGGTATGCATCTCCCATCGTCTACATCCCACAAAGGTATGCATTTCCCATCGTCTACATCCCACAAAGGTATGCATTTCCCATCGTCTACATCCCACAAAGGTATGCATTTCCCATCGTCTACATCCCACAAAGGTATGCATTTCCCATCGTCTACATCCGACAAAGGTATGCATTTCCCATCGTCTACATCCCACAAAGGTGTGCATCTCTCATCGTCTACATCCCACAAAGGTATGCATTTCCTATCGTCTACATCCCACAAAGGTATGCATTGCCCATCGTCTACATCCCACAATGGTATGCATTTCCCATCTTCTACATCCCACAAAGGTATGCATTTCTCATCGTCTACATCCCACAAAGGTATGCATTTCCCATCGTCTACATCCCACAAAGGTATGCTTTCCCCATCATCTACATCCCACAAAGGTATGCATTTCCTTCGTCTACATCCCACAAAGGTATGCATTTCCCATCGTCTACATCCCACAAAGGTATGCTTTCCCCATCATCTACATCCCACAAAGGTATGCATTTCCTTCGTCTACATCCCACAAAGGTATGCATTTCCCATCGTCTACATCCCACAAAGGTATGCATTTCCCATCGTCTACATCCCACAAAGGTATGCATTTCCCATCGGCTACATTCCACAAAGGTATGCATTTCCCATCGTCTACATCCCACAAAGGTATGCATTTCCCATCGTCTACATCCCACAAAGGTATGCATTTCCCATCGTCTACATCCCACAAAGGTATGCATTTTCCAAGGTCTACATCCCACAAAGGTATGCATCTCCCATCGTCTACATCCCACAAAGGTATGCATTTCCCATCGGCTATATCCCACAAAGGTATGCATTTCCCATCGTCCACATCCCACAAAGGTATGCATTTTCCATCGTCTACATCCCACAAAGGTATGCATCTCCCATCGTCTACATCCCACAAAGGTATGCATTTCCCATCGTCTACATCCCACAAAGGTATGCATTTCCCATCGTCTACATCCCACAAAGGTATGCATTTCCCATCGTCTACATCGGACAAGGGTATGCATTTCCCATCGTCTACATCCCACAAAGGTATGCATTTCCCAAGGTCTACATCCCACAAAGATATGCACTTCCCATCGTCTACATCCCACAAATGTATGCATTTCCCATCGTCTACATTCCACAAAGGTATGCATTTCCCAAGGTCTACATCCCACAAAGGTATGCATTTCCCATCGTCTACATCCCACAACGGTATGCATTTTCCATCGTCTACATCCCACAAAGGTATGCATTTCCCAAGGTCTACATCCCACAATGGTATGCATTTCCCATCGTCTACATCACACAAAGGTATGCATTTCCCATCGTCTACATCGCACAAAGGCATGCATTTCCCATCGTCTTCATCCCACATAGGTATGCATTTCCCATCGTCTACATCGCACAAAGGCATGCATTTCCCATCGTCTAAATCCCACATAGGTATGCATTTCCCATCGTCTACATTCCACAACGGTATGCATTTTCCATCGTCTACATCCCACAAAGGTATGCATTTCCCAAGGTCTACGTCCCACAATGGTATGCATTTCCCATCGTCTACATCACACAAAGGTATGCATTTCCCATCGTCTACATCCCACATAGGTATGCATTTCCCATCGTCTACATCACACAACGGTAAGCATTTTCCATCGTCTACATCCCACAAAGGTATGCATTTCCCATCGTCTACATCCCACAAAGGTATGCATTTCCCATCGTCTACATCCCACAAAGGTATGCATTTCCTTCGTCTACATCCGACAAAGGTATGCATTTCCCATCGTCTACATCCCACAAAGGTGTGCATCTCTCATCGTCTACATCCCACAAAGGTATGCATTTCCTATCGTCTACATCCGACAAAGGTATGCATTGCCCATCGTCTACATCCCACAATGGTATGCATTTCCCATCTTCTACATCCCACACAGGTATGCATTTCTCATCGTCTACATCCCACAAAGGTATGCATTTCCCATCGTCTACATCCCACAAAGGTATGCTTTTCCCATCATCTACATCCCACAAAGGTATGCATTTCCTTCGTCTACATCCCACAAAGGTATGCATTTCCCATCGTCTACATCCCACAAAGGTATGCTTTCCCCATCATCTACATCCCACAAAGGTATGCATTTCCTTCGTCTACATCCCACAAAGGTATGCATTTCCCATCGTCTACATCCCACAAAGGTATGCATTTCCCATCGTCTACATCCCACAAAGGTATGCATTTCCCATCGTCTACATCCCACAAAGGTATGCATTTCCCATCGTCTACATCCCACAAAGGTATGCATTTCCCATCGTCTACATCCCACAAAAGGTATGCATTTCCCATCATCTACATCCCACAAAGGTATGCATATCCCATCGTCTACATCCCAAAAAGTATGCATTTCACATCATCTACATCCCACAAAGGTATGCATTTGCTTTCGTCCACATCCCACAAAGGTATGCATTTTCCAGGGTCTGCATCCCACAAATATATGCATTTTCCCAAGGGTTTACATTCCACAAACGTATGCATTTCCCAGGGTCTGCATCACACAATGGTATGCTTTTCCCATGGTTTACACTCCATAAAGGTATGCATTTCCCATCGTCTACATCTCACAAAGGTATGCATTTCCCAACGTCTACATCTCACAAAGGTATGCATTTCCCAACGTCTACATCCCACAAAGGTATGCATTTCCCAAGGTCTGCATCCCACAAATGTATACATTTCCCAAGGTTTACATTCCACAAAGGTATGCATTTCCCAGGGTCTGCATCACACAAAGGTATGCTTTTACCAGGGTCTGCATCACACAAAGGTATGCTTTTGCCATGGTTTACACTCCACAAAGGTATGCATTTCCCAAGGTCTGCATCCCACAAATGTATGCACTTCCCAAGGTCTGCATCTCACAAAGGTATGCATTTCCCAAAAGTGTACCCAGTGTGTTACCCCAGTGTTGAAATTCTAACCCCACACATATGTACACTTAATGGAACCAAATCGGTCGTACTTGGGTACCAGTAAGAATCCGTAAGCTGTCAGCATCCATCATTGGGAGTGACTTTGAGGGTTGTATAACTCACGACGCACATACGCACGCACGCATATATGCAGGCACTTATCTTTGCGAACACATGTACACATACACATCTATGTATGCACATGTATCCTCCCAGACACGCCCAGACGTACGCACACACACCTGTACATAGACAAGCACAAGCAAGTGTGCCCACTATGAATACTGACGGATTTTTCATAACTATCTATCTGATGTCACTAACAATGGACCTTTCCATTTTTAGCTATGCCCTGCCCATCTCTAGCTAATCTCCACCCTCACCTCGCTCGTGTTGGGATCGTTCGATCTCTGAACACCCTGACCTATCAATTTCCAAAAGACTACACAGGTTAGCTTTTGAATATTTTGAAACTAATTTGACTGGGTGCTGTTGCTGTCTAAGGCAGCAACAGCGTCCGGTCAAATTAGTTTCAAAATATTCAACAGCATGTTTATTAAATAGCAAAGAATTACAAAGACATACAATTCATACAACGTGTCGGACTGTTTGAGATTTGATGACGGTCTATATGGAACCCTTTGTGACGTAATGAGTGTTACGTCATCATACACGCGCTGAGCTGAGTATGACGTCATAAGAGGTCAGATGAAGGATAGGTACTCTGGAAAGGTGAATTGTCATGTTTATTTCACCTGTGTTATTAGATGGCTGCGATGGCTGAGAATAAAGATAATGAAGCCGAGCAGAAACGACAACACGGCAAACGAGTACGATATGGAGAAACGATACAGGTAGAATACAGTTCTTAACCCATTTGATACCGTATGTTTGGACAGCCATGGTGCCCCGGATAGTTGGGATAACCCATCTGGCCAGGCCAAATATTTATTAGTGAGTTCAGAGTTAAAGACGGTCCGATTTGGTTCAGGGAGTAAAGTATTTGAGTGACTAAAGATCAGTTGAGGCAGTTAATGTTATGGTTTTAAATCTGTGCAAAGAGAAAGGGAAGACGGACTCTGAGTCAAACCAGATTATCAACAAGAATCTGATCTCGCTTGTTGAATAAAAAGACATACTGGCTCCAGCATAGACATGATATCGCCATTGTGAAGATAGAACGGAGAAGCCATAGCTTGTTCACTAGACCGAGAATGGTTTCATGAAAAACGGATTTTCAATGATTTTGTTCAAATTTCTTTGTTGCTATTTACTAGGCCTTTTACAGAAAGTTTAATTCATGTTGTTAATTTCTGATTGCCTCGCAAATATTCTTGTACTCTTTGTTCTTGTTCTACCTTTCAGCTAAGACACATGTTCACAAAGAAGTACGTACACACAAGTACCACACAGACAAGCAAACGCGACAAAAATAACCTCGTAGTGAGTATCAGCAGCAGCAGCAGCAGCAGCAGTAGTAGTAGTAGTAGTAGTAGTAGTAGTAGTAGTAGTAGTAGTAGTAGTAGTAGTAGTAGTAGTAGTAGTAGAAGAAAAAGGAGAAGAAGCAGCAACAGGCGCAGCAGCACTGTTTCCTTCTGTTAGAGAGCACTAGAGTGTATATTGATGATTAGATGGCATGTTAATCATGTTTGATTGTACCTTAATCTTGACCAGCTGTTAATCGACAGCGCTGATTAGTGATTGGCACCTGGCTGTACATCGGAATGATAATAGAGTACTCATGTTGCACTCACTTCATCTCCATCATGTGTTTGTAATTCTGCTAATGGAGAAATGCACCTTTCGCTATGCCCCGCCCAGCTCTAGCTAAGCTCCACCCACGCTTTGTCCGTGTTGGGATCGATCGAACCCTGAACTCCATGAATCTCAATTTCCAGAAAGCTATACAGATAAGCTGTTCAATATTTTGAAACTTCATTTGACTGGGTTATTTGCTTCAACAATGTTGTCAAAGGGACTGTCAGTTTGAGTTGAGCTGCTATATCTCCTTGTTTTATTTCTCCTAAACACGTGTTCATGAAATCTACTTCTGTTAGCAACTCCATCCTTGAAATCACACTTTCAATCGCGATAAAGAGATCCATTTCTCGCTATGGCACGCCCATTTCTCGCTATGGCACGCCCATTTCTCGCTATGGCACGCCCATTTCTCGCTATGGCACGCCCATTTCTCGCTATGGCACGCCCATTTCTCGCTATGGCACGCCCATTTCTCGCTATGGCACGCCCATTTCTAGCTATGGCACGCCCATTTCTAGCTAAGCTCCGCCCACTTTTTACGCGTGTTGGAATCGATTTTAATCTTTGAAACCCGGATTCCGAGAATCTAAATTTCAAGTGAAACTGTTAAAAGCTCCCAGACAAATTAATGTCAATATATGCAACAAAATATGTATTGCATGGTAACTTGATCAAAGACATACAATTCATTCACCTGTGTACTGATTATTGCTATATTAGTGACGGGCGTGCGTCATTTTGATTGTGATGTAAGGTAACAAGTGACGTTTTTAGCTATGACATCATATACTTGAGTGGCATGAAACCCTTGAACATTTTGAAACTAATTAAACTGCTGAAACGTTAATAGTGTCAGTTCTTTCTTTCTTTCTTTTAGTCATCGATATACAGATATTAGTGGAATTTTAGAGATAAAAAGTTTGGTAGATCTTGCAGTTATTAACTATCAAGGAATGTGCCATAGAGGCGCCGCATGGCCTCAGCGTGACGGCGTGAATACACGGTGTGCCCCCCCCCCCCCCCCCCCGAGAACCCATAATGTGAAAGTAACGAACCTAATTCCTTCCATAGAGTGCGTAACTAAACTGTTTACCTGTAGTAAGGCGCCTTAGCTTCATGCATCTTTACACACATCCCGATACACTCGTCTAGCACGCCACAGATTCACACACATCCACTCCCACCCTAACCCCACCCTTCCCCACACGCACACGGACGCACGCGCATGCATGCCGGGACGCACGCACGCCAGCTCTGGACTTAAATGTAAGGAACGTAAGGTTAGCACATCCACTGACACTGTACACGCGGTAAATTATATGTGTCAAGTTATTGGTATGATGCTATCAATAACATTGAGAACAATTTTACTGAAGGTTGTTGTTGCCTACGGCATTAACAATAGCCCACCAAATTATTTTCAAAATATGCAGCACATGTTCTGTAAGTTCTGTTATATTAAGTTTTCTATCTAAAGGATGCTATTGCTGGCAGGTGTGTTTGTAATTAGTTAAGTATCCGTACCGTGCTGCGGTAAACAGCACGAAGTTTACCCCAAAGTTCTAACCATAAAATTACAGTTTCATAATTTCAAAGCAGTCGCACATGTGAGATCTCCAGGCAAGATAGTTTCGAAATATGCAATCGAATAGGCTTGGTTCCGTCCATAATTTGGTCTTTTTGGTAGTTTGGCTTCAACGGGTTAGCAACTGCTTCGCTTCAGGTACTGGTTAATTCCGGATTTCGAACTGGCGGTAGTCAGAAAGAGGTTATA
Source organism: Chaetoderma sp. LZ-2023a (assembly GCA_034401795.1). Taxonomy (NCBI): domain Eukaryota; kingdom Metazoa; phylum Mollusca; class Caudofoveata; order Chaetodermatida; family Chaetodermatidae; genus Chaetoderma; species Chaetoderma sp. LZ-2023a. Next base: position 108,420,847 of record CM067367.1, read on the forward strand.
CAGTACACTTGTTATCATCTTTCAGTCTATATAAATATAATGGAATTCGCTAGAGCAGGCAGCCATGTTTTCAGATGGACGTCGTAACCTTGAACTTTGCTAGGAATAGTCTTTTAGTAACTCAAAGAAAGAATCAACTTATAATAGCCCTTTCAATATGAGAGATCAGATGCAAGAAATATTCTGTTAGATATTTGGAAAAGTAATTTGGTTGGCATCGTGCCGCATCACAACTTGTTTTTGCTTTCGTGAGGTCATTGAGTCATCTTGTAAGTCATATATGAGTTTGTTTTCTTAAAGGACCAGATCCACACACCCAAGGCCTGAGAACAAAACCAAAAACAGAACCACTGATACCACATACACATAAAGACACAGCCCGCTTTTTTAAATGCATTTTATTGTAACATATATGTACAATGGGATTGGGCACAAGTTCTGTCAATTTAGAGACGCCGTCTCCCCAACCCTTGCACCTCAGTGCAACGAAACAAAGGGAAATCACGTAATATAATGACATCACTCCTTACAAACCAACATAATTCCCTAAGTTACGAAATCGAATCAGAAACGTGTCCCCAATTCAAACCCGCAACCCAAAGAAATGTACGTTACACTAATCTATATGAAGCGAAATCACCACGTGCTACGATTCATCTCGCCAGAGACACATAATGGAAATCTACCAAAGCATATACTTCCAACAATTCACCTTTCCAGAGAAACCGCCCATCATATGACGTCATAATCAACTACGTGATGTGTAGAATGACATCATAATGAATGACGTCATGAATGATATCAATAAGTACGTCATGAACGCATATTTGAAGACGGTCTATGCGCTGTTGTACAAATTGTATGCCTTTCCTATTTAATAAATATTCGGTTGAATATTTTGAAACTAATTTGACTGGGCGCTGTTTCCGCCATATGTAGCAACAGCACCCAGTCAAATTAATTACAAAATCTTCAACAGCGTCCCTGTATAGTTTTCAGGAAATTGATAGTTAGGGAATTTGGGGATCCCAACACGGTCAGATGTGGGTGGAGCGTAGCTAGTGATGGGCGGGGAATAGCTAAAAATGCAAAGGTCCATTCCATTCTCGAGCATTTGGCGCCAATACTGGCCCTTAATAAGCTTTCACGCGAGCTTCTGTCCCAGAAAACTATATATTTGAAGATCCACACCAGGGTACCCGGAAACAAAACTGTCAAAACCATACACCCCAGAGGCTGAAACAGCGCACCCGATGTACTGAAACGAAACAAATCCCAACACATGATGATCCCACCCTGCACAAACAAACATATATTCGTCAGCTGTGGAATTGAATCAGAAATACGCGACTCAATTGCACAACCGACGAATCAAATCAATCCATACAGAACAAAAACTCTCACATACCAAGACGCAGGCCATCCAGCCACGATGCGGCGCACACTGCACCCCTCCTCGGGTATATAATTTCAATCATTCTAATCTCAATCACACCGGTACGAATGTGAATATATACGCGAGACCGTGAGTCTCAGGATGTATGGTGATTTGAATCCGTTAGCGACTGTATCCATGCACAGGGTGTGTTCTTATGTCCTAATTTACTTATATAGCGCATGATCTATGTTCTCATATTTTAGATAACGCTACAAGATTTCAATGCCAAAAACGCTCAGTTCAAAATATTGCCCCGTTACAAAGTGAAGGCGGAGGGAGAAATTGTAAGTATACGCGTGTCTTCCGAGAGACATACATTAATCTTGCTCGCGCGATTGGGCGACAAATGACGTCAACTCGGTCACCACTTAGCAATTACGCTTATACCAGAAACGACACATTCTTTATGATGTAAGGATTATTCTTTATGATCCAAGGAGTCTTCTACTGAATATTTTGAAACCAATTCAACTGGTAGCTGTTATTGCCTGTGGCAGAAACAGTTCCCTGTCGAGTTAGTTTCAAACTAATCAAGAGATTTCCTGTATAATTGTCTGGAATGTCAACGGTTAAAGGGTCATGATACGAGTTTGTAGGAAAATACCAGAATTGGACCCAAAACAGCTACTTACGGTAGACAATTATGACCCCCATATAGGCCTACTGTTGGCCACGTCACGCCTGCACCCACCTTCTGCCAAATATAATATGGTTGGGTCTACAATACCGTCAATGTGATGGGAGAGAGGAGCCCCGGGCCACCGACACTGTGGGAGCTGAACAGCCCAGTTATGATACCTTTGGAAATGATGCTGCGGACGTTCATATTTACACAGGGGTCAATTTGTAGCTATGCTGCGCCCATTTCTAACTAAGAACCGTCCATCTTTTACACGTGTGGGTACTTCACATATCTAGGGCACGTGTCCCTAAATGCACATATTTGCCATAGCTCCAGAATGCAAGACAGTAGAATCACCAAATTTGACTCACCAAATTTGACACACACACACACGCACGCACTCACGTACGCACGCACGCACGCACGCACGCACGCACGTACGCTCGCACGCACGCACGCACGCACGCACGCACGCACGCACGCACACACGCACACACACACACACACTGATTTGCCTGGCTAGAGAGAGTTGAAGGTTCAGGTCAAAATGTCAAATATGTGACAGAGTCACTAAGAGCGTACTGGAACTCATATCTTTGGTTATAACTCGGAAACGGGTGGCTAGGGAGAGATGAGGTTTCAGCCCAAAGAATAAAATATCTAGCTCGCGGGGTCATTAAATGCATACCAAATTAAAACCTTTTTTATCATAACTTAGAAATGCAAAAAGGTATAGAATGACCAGAATTGGCACCTCCATGCAAATTGTTGTGAAATAAAGAGGTACATTGGCATTCAGCCCCGAGTGTCAAAGATCCAGGACTTGAGGTCACTAAGTGCATTGCCAAAACAGAGAACAAAGGCGTAAGTCACTAACTACACCGAGTGCAGTGTAGTGGATTCATTCATTCATTCATTCATTCATTCATGCAGTCATCTGTTTTTTTATCGTTTTATTTGCACATATAGTTGTATTATATATACGCTATTTGTACCCTGCATGTTTCACTGAATACCTGGTTATTTATCATACATATCTCATTACTACAGGTGCAAATATTTGACCAGATCGTCTTTGAAAGTGTAAAATCGCCTGGACATTACTTCCATTCCAGTGACCCGTATCAGATTGACTATACAACATGGGGGTAGGTGGTGTCACATAATTTTCTGGTCACACTGTACAACATTACATTGTATGACTTCATAGGCATATGTACATGCAGACACGTGCACGCACACGCACAAACACACACACACACACACACACGCACGCACGCACGCACGCACGCACGCACGCACGCACGCACGCAAATGCGCGCGCGCGCACACACGCACGCACGCACGCACGCGCGCGCGCATGTACACGTGAATGGTACTTGAATGATTGTAGCTAGCACGAAGACTAGAATGGGCGTAATTTACTAAATGCTCCACATTACAACAGCAACATTTAAAGTTTAATAGGCCTAGGCCTACCGTATAACATTCTACAGGGTTTGCGTTTTAGTTCGGTTTTGGATTGTTTTGTATCTTATTCTAGTGTTTTTCTCTCTCGCTCTGGAGTTATTTTTATTCTATATCGATAGATCGGAGTTAAACTTAGGAGTTGAGAAATCTGGATTTACACTGATCGGCAGCTATAGAGAAAATCTCGAAGATCAAAAATGGTTTGCACGGGTAAGTTTTGAATACCATCGAGTAGTTTCAGATAGTGTTTGTACTTTAGCACATGTGGCGCTTTATAACATGCTTTGAATAATAGATGGATCCAATTCTAGCTATGCCCCTCCCACTTCTAGCTATGCCCCTCCCATTTCTAGTTACGCTCCGCCCACGTTTTAATCGTGTTGTGATAGATAGTTTATATATTCTGAACCCTAAATTCCCAGAATCCCAATTTCAAGATAACTATACCGGTAAGAGGGTCAACATTTTAAAATTAGTTTTACTGGGCGATATTCAACAGAATGTTTATTAAGTAGTAAGTCCATCAAAGACATACAATTCGTACACTTGACATATACTTGACAGCATTTTCAATATTCATACGGAGTTAAATACGTCATTCACTATGCATGATGATTATGGCGTCAGCATACATGTGACGTAATTGATTATGACGTCAAATATTTGATTGACAGATCGGATCTCTCCATTTGTTATACAGACAGTTACAGTTCTCATCTATTAATATCACATACGAGGCTGGACTTTTTGTTAACCGGTCGTTTGATCCTTGTTTGTGTTATCTGTTGTATCGACGGGTTGTTTATTGTCATACAAAATCCAAATTACTGTCCACTGTACAATATGGGTCATTCTCCAGCAAGATTTTAGAATGGAGACACGTGCCTGTTACTGTCTTACGTTTTGCTTATTAAATATTAATACATATTTCAATACAAATCTATAAATGACCAATGTTATCTTAGTGAATCATAAAACTTAGTTTATTTGTAAATAAAGCGGAATCGTTAGATTGCATAGATACATGTACTATTATTTTGACATGATGTTGCTTTCGTATTGAGCGCAACATATTGTGAATATATGATTGAATAGGTCGCTCCCATAATCATATGTTCAGCTCAGATTTGTATATGGCATCTACCAGTTTGCTAAATTTATGCGAACTTTGACTTCTGTTATAATGTAAATAGATTTACCTCCATATGCTATTGTATGAAACGTTTGATTGGTTGCATAATTTGATTGCTCTAATTCGATTGGCTCTTGAAACAAATGTAGTTATCGCTGTCACCTGTTGTCAGCTCTGGGTTGAACGCGTACTGTGAATCATTGCACTTGATACTATCACTCAAATAGTGTTATGGCTATTGTCGGATATGACTATTATTACGCAATTATGAATAGGTGGCAATATTTAACTTTGCAAAATGACTCTCAAGTTAAACACTTTGGGTATATATCAGATCTAAATAGCAATTTTGATATTAGCAGCATCTTATAGTGATAAACTAAATTCATTAACTCGATAGTTCATTGTTGAATACAAAAATAATTACGGGATATATGTGGGGGTTCGCGTGTGCCCTAAGGCTATAAACTGACACTCTTCCAGGCCAAAGGCTTGCTGTCAAATGACGCAATGAACCTGGGAGAACATGGTACCACTGATGTTCTTAATGCTAAATGTAGTTAGGCTTATCATATATTTGCGGGTCCGTCTCAAGTCAACGATCTACAATCTCATTCTGGTCTCTTTGTCAGGGTGGTTCCGTTATTCGCCTGTTTCACAAGGAGTTGGAAGCATACCTCGTCGCAGAGGGTCTGTTTGGAGAACTGGTATCCGAGAGCGGTAAATACTAATCTTCTATAATAATCCTGCTCATTATGCCTCGGTGCGTTGTCAGTCAGGATATGTGTCATCGTTTATATATATATATATTATTTTATTATGATACTGGGAATACCCAGTATCATAATAAGAGAGGTAACTATGCCACTAAGAGAATGGTGTAATGGTCATTTCCCGTTTTAGCTAGGCCCCGCTCATCTTTAGATAAATTCCACCCACACCACGCTCGTATTGGGATCGATAGATCCTTGAACTCTCTGGCTATCAATTTCCAGAAAACTATACAGGTAAGCTGTTAAATATTTTGAAACTAATTTGACAGTCAAATTCGTTTCAAAATATTCACCAGAATGTTTATTAAATGGTAAAGGCATACAATTCGTACACCGCGTCGGACTATTAAGCGTTAAAAACGGACTATTTCGAATCATTCATGATGTCATAATAATGTCGTCATCCTACACGTCACGTAGTTTATTATGACGTCATACGATGGATGGATAAAAGCGTAGCTGTATTGATTCTTCGGAGGCTTTCGCTCATAAACGGCCATTCATGGGTTCCGGATGAAGGTGATCTGTGCGCGAAATCTTCAAAAATTCCTGCGGTATATTGAACTAAAGTACCTCTATCGGTATCTCTGTTGATTCACGTGTTTAGTACTATACTACAGTGTAACATGACTCACGCAACTGTTGTTTTATTGCAGTTCATTTCAGAATCAGAGCTATGGACCGGCATCGACCGAAAACCTTGTCTCCACCCACTTCTGGTATCACATACTGGCAGATCGAGGCAGAACATAGTATTCTCGACGGTAGGCTAAGCAATATTAGGCCATATACCATGTTCCATGTCATGGATTAAATACATCACTCGGCTGGGAGACGCACTCTGTTTTTAACAATTATCCAGCTTACTGACGTGTTGCACTTAAAAAAAAACCCCAATCAATCATCGGTCAGTCGGTCGATCGGTCGGTCGTGCGGGCGATCGATCGATTGATTGTTCTTTTCAATGCAACACGTCATTCAGTATGGTATGAGTGGGGGGCCCAGACTATGAATAAAGGACTGACCCAGCACTGCGTACGCCATCTTGAATCAGGCTTAACACGTCAGTCATTGAGTATGGTACGAGTGTAGACCCAGACTATGAATAGAATGATGCCCCAGCACTGTGTATGCCATCTTGAATCATGTTTAACACGTCAGTCATTGAGTATGGTATGAGTGTAGACCCAGACTATGAATAGAGGAATGCCCCAGCACTGTGTACACAACAATGTTTTGTCAAAAACTGAATTATGTTCGAACATGTGATGCCATCCGAATTACGGTCCGAACCGTGATTCAAACTGAATTACCTTCTAACATGTGATGCCATCCGAATTACGGTCTGAACCGTGACTCAAACTGAATTATGTTCTAACATGTGATGTCATCCGAATTATGATTTGGATCGTGATTCAAACTGAATTACCTTCTAACATGTGATGTCATCCGAATTACGGTCTGAACCGTGATTCAAACTGATTTATGTTCTAACATGTGATGTCATCCGAATTATGATCTGAACCGTGATTCAAACTGAATTACCTTCTAACATGTGATGTCATCCGAATTACGGTCTGAACCGTGATTCAAACTGAATTATGTTCTAACATTTGATGTCATCCGAATTATGATCTGGACTGTGATTCAAACTGAATTACCTTCTAACATGTGATGTCATCCGAATTACGGTCTGAACCGTGATTCAAACTGAATTATGTTCTAACATGTGATGTCATTCGAATTATGATCTGGACTGTGATACAAACTGAGTTACCTTCTAACATGTGATGTCACCCGAATTACGGTCTAAACCGTGATTCAAACTGAATTACCTTCTAGCATGTGATGTCATCCGAATAACAGTCTGGACCGTGATTCAAACTGAATTATGTTCTAACATGTGATGTCATCCGAATTACGGTCTAGACTGTGATTCAAAACTGAATTATGTTCTTGCATGTGATGTTATCCTAATTACTGTCTGGACCGTGACTGAATTATGTTCTAACATGTGACGTCATCCTAATTACGGTCTAGACTGTGATTCAAAACTGAATTATGTTCTTGCATGTGATGTTATCCTAATTACTGTCTGGACCGTGACTGAATTATGTTCTAACATGTGACGTCATCCTAATTACGGTATGGACCGTGATTCAAACTGAATTGTGTTCTAACATGTGACATCATCCGAATTACGGTCTGGACTGTGATTCAAGCTGAATTGTGTTCTAACATGTTGCGGTCTGGACCGTGATTCAAACTGTGTTATGTTCTTGCGCGTGATGTCATCCGAATGACGGTCTGGACTGTGATTCAAACTGAATTATGTTCTAACATGTGACATCATCCGAATTACGGTCTGGACTGTGATTCAAACTGAATTATGTTCTAACATTTGGCATCATCCGAATTACGGTCTGGACTGTGATTCAAACTGTATTATGTTCTAACATGTGACATCATCCGAATTACGGTCTGGACTGTGATTCAAACTGAATTGTGTTCTAACATGTGACATCATCCGAATTACGGTCTGGACTGTGATTCAAGCTGAATTATGTTCTAACATGTTACGGTCTGGACCGTGATTCAAACCGTGTTATGTTCTTGCGCGTGATGTCATCCGAATGACGGTCTGGACTGTGATTCAAACTGAATTATGCTCTAACATGTGGCATCATCCGAATTACGGTCTGGGCTGTGATTCAAACTGAATTATGTTCTAACATGTGACGCCAGACCGTGATTCGGATGACGTCGCATGCTAGAACATAATTCAGTTTGAATCACAGTCCAGACTGTAAATCGGATGAAGATTGAATTTCCTTCTAGACCGTTATTCAGTTTGGATCGCGGTCCAGACCATAATTCGGCTTGCATCTTATTGCTGAAATTTCGGCCCTTCTGTCTGATACCCCAGTATCAATCGTACCAGCTGATAGCATGGGGAAGAAACTTTATCATAATAAATAATATTGGTTATTTTATATCGTATTTATCTCACTGGCTTTCAAACACAAGTGTGGAAGGTATATTATCCTGGATTACCATCAGTATTTGCCATTGGATATATTGTCACATTACATCATCATAAATCTACCTTCAACGAATGTGTGTACTTTCTTAGCCCGAATCAATAGAGTAGAGGAATGCTTATTGATGAATGCGATCGTGGTAACCTTATAAACAGGTTACCTCTAATAAGATATCCCTAGTGGTGCCGACCCGCGAAATTTATAAACACCTTAACCCTAATAATATACCTGTCGTAATGTACACTGGATAACTGTATACACGCCCGTTCACATCAATCAGTAATTATTCACACTACCTGCTATATTTAGATATAGTGTTGATGGCCAGATAAATAAACGCCCCAGGTACTCACTAAGAATCTGTGTCAGGAATTTAGTAATGAGCCAAACACGAGTCTTTGGCCAGCGATGTATGACAGGTCGAGATTCCTCAACTCTTTACTTTGCTGAAATTAGAATGTCCATTGTCCACTCACTACTCCGTAAAAATCATTTAGCACGATACCAGATATTCAATTTGAAAATGCTATTGCTAAAAGAGGTTGTTATCTGAGACATTTGGCTATAAAATTTTCAAAGGTTCGTGATACTTCATTCTTACATCATATTAACCTTGTTCGTGGCAGCATCAGAGTAAGTTAGCTGGATATTCACAGATGCATGCCGATGAAAGCTTGTAGCACTAACACACGATTGCAAAATAGTAATTCTATCACGCTGGTACTTAGAACACTGAATAAATGATCCGACGCTGTAGGTTGTGGAAACCTGAACACCACTTATGTATAGTGTATAAATCGCACTTATGCCATTGTGATCCGGCCTAATGTTTAGTTCATAGAGCAAAAAAACTAAGATCAGAGGATCAGAAGGATATCAGCTCCGCAATTTATGAGAATGTAACATATTTGTGCCAGACTAAGTCCCCGCACGGTGTCCGATGACCTAGTGTGAGATAACTGGCACCAAATGTATGACCCGTACATACTTATGAGTCTAGGTGCGATAACGGATTGGCATCGACAGGATGATTGTACAATTCCCCCATCCCCCACTCACCACCACCCACTGTACATGTATCAGATACACACAGTGTTTGATTGTTGTAGAATCAATCTTTAAATTGACTATGCTGTCTCGTCCCAATCAAGCAAGTACTCAGAATATTATTTTCGGCAACCTAAATGAACAGTCACTTAGTGCGTATGGTGGGTATAAGTGAGGGATGCAATTGCCTCAAACAACGACTTAAGGGGCTGGTTGAACCCCTCCCCCCCCCCAGATTCAAATTTTGCGTCTCCGTTCTCCGCAAGATAAACGCACTACATTGCTGTCAGCGGACGCTGATATGGTTAGCGGTTTAGAGATTGGAGATAGCTTTTTATAAGCCGAGAAAGATGTATTTTTTCAAAAGCTAAGTTTCAAACCAGTGAAGCAACCAAACGGGACTCCCTGCTTCTCTTCGAGCGTGTCTGGTCATAGATCAGGTCGTGACATGATTGTAACTATAATAGTCTCATGGCGTTTCCACAACGGTATAGATTTTTGATCAAAGTATGAGATCAGCGTCAATAAAAGGGTCAACTTATTGGCAAGTGGTTGGAGTGAGAATCAATGAAAACGTCTTAAATCTATGGATGGATCAATATTACTCATCCGTCGAAATTTATCATTCTCTGAATGTGTCCGTAGGCATAGGCCTAATCACCATCCTACGTCCAGTTGCAAACACCGCGATTGTCTATGCTAGATGGTCTATAGGTATTCAAATCTTTCAAAGCAACATTCCCGTGTGGAAGATGCATACACCAGCCCTTCCTGAAGGATTTACCTTCAGTAGGGTGTCTACAACCACGAGTCTAATAGAATGGATTGCAAAATGAATTTAGAACATCTCAATGTTAGTAGAGAAAGAGTCACGAAACAGAACAAGTTATAGTCGCGGCTTATGCAGCTTTGTCAGAAATGTAAAAAAAATCTGACAATCAGCCAGACAGACAGAGCGACTTATACTAGTTGCGAGTCGAGTCGGAACTAAAATCTGAAAACCAAAACAGAAGAAAATCAGAGAGGAGAATCAATCAGTAAGATTCATTGTTCCGGTTAACATTTGTCACTAGAAAGCAGTGAGTTATGCAAGCATTACAAACAAATGGGTAACGCTGTCAGTCACTGTGCAATATTTCATTGACCGTTTAACTTTGTTACTAATAGCGAAGTAGGAGATTGTGTAGAGGTACTACTGATAGCATGCAAAATAGTATGCCGACAAATACATATATACCAGCATTTAGTTGTAGGTATATACATAATTGTTTTAGTATTTCGCCATAATTGAGAGGAAGCTTTGTCCAAGTGTGTCACAATGGTATGCCATGACTGCACAATTGTGTTATGGTGGTCGATGGAATATTGTGCAATAACTGATCGCTCTCTGGGTTTCACTACTCCTCTGTTTGGCATGTGGTTTAAGAGCCACCCCACGGATCCAGACGATGAGTCATTACACCATTTCTAGGCGATCATTGGTGATTGCAGAACATCAATCGAAACAACTGAGGTTGTGAAGGCACGTAACCCAAAGGCCCTGAGAAATGGGCGTGCAACTGGACCGGACAGCATCAGCAATGAACTCTAAGTATGCATCTAGTGATAGCATTGCTAAACCAATACCGCACATAATAAACTCTGCTTCATACAACACCTCTCCGTCGACGCTATTGGTCAAGGTGCCCTTATCGTGCTGCCAATTTCCAAAAGGCTCCTGGACTACCAGCAAGCATGCTGCCTATAGTGCTCCTCAATATCATCCGGAATGGCTTGTCCAATGTGACACATCCGATAAAGGTTGAGAGTTTCACTAGCACCTACGAAATGCTTTAAACGAGGATGCAGCTGTGAAGACTGTGTATGGGCTCAGCGAATGCTTGCGTCAGTAGTCATAGCCAAGAACAGGGACTTTCACAAGGTAGACATTGACATGGCACGGGCCTTTGATACCATCAAACGATCAAAGATCTTGAATGTACTACATCAAGCTGACTGTAGTGACGATGAGCTATGTCTAGTCAAATAGCTTTTAGCAAATATCAAGTTGAAAGTGTGGGTAAAGATGTTGATTCTGCAGCGCGCGAGGCCTCCATTTGGTCCTCCACCGGGAGATGGCATCCCTCCAGTGCAGTTTACATGCTACCGTGCCACAGCCCTAACATCTGTGCAAGAGCACTACAAAAGACTAAACCCACCAGTATCTACACTTGTCACCCCCCCCACCCCCACCACAAGAGATGGAGTAGGCCTGGGCAGACAACGTAGACTTTATAGATGAAGAAAATAAGCCTCTCGATAACCACCTCCCAATTGCTGTAGAACAAGTCAAGAATGTGAATCTCTTATTGAACGAAGCCAAGACCGAGTTTACCCATGTACACCTATCAGCGACAGACAATGTCAGTGACAAGGGCGTCACGCTGCGTGGCAACACTAATGTGCAGCTCCTCTGACACCGCTGCATGTTGCATTACATGAGATGTTGACTTAACATCGTCGTGTCGT
>CM067367.1:108433377-108523461 GCA_034401795.1 Chaetoderma sp. LZ-2023a
CGCATGACACGTGTGTTTGTACTTTCTTAGCCCGAATCAATAGAGTAGAGGAATGCTTATTGATGAATGCGATCGTGGTAACATTATAAACATGTTACCTCTAATAAGATACCCCTAGTGGTGCCGACCCGCGAAATTTATAAACACCTTAACCCTAATAATATACCTGTCGTAATGTACACTGGATAACTGTATACACGCCCGTTCACATCAATCAGTAATCATTCACACTACCTGCTGTATTTAGATATAGTGTTGATGGCCAGATAAATAAACGCCCCAGGTACTCACTAAGAATCTGTGTCAGGAATTTAGTAATGAGCCAAACACGAGTCTTTGGCCAGCGATTTATGACAGGTCGAGATTCCTCAACTCTTTACTTTGCTGAAATTAGAATTTCCATTGTCCACTCACTACTCCGTAAAAATTATTTAGCACGATACCAGATATTCAATTTGAAAATGCTATTGCTAAAAGAGGTTGTTATCTGAGACATTTGGCTATAAAATTTTCAAAGGTTCGTGATACTTCATTCTTACATCATATTAACCTTGTTCGTGGCAGCATCAGAGTAAGTTAGCTGGATATTCACAGATGCATGACGATGAAAGCTTGTAGCACTAACACACGATTGCAAAACAGTAATTCTATCACGCTGGTACTTAGAACACTTAGGTACGTTCTGAATAAATGATCCGACGCTGTAGGTTGTGGAAACCTGAACACCACTTATGTATAGTGTATAACTCGCACCTATGCCATTGTGGTCCAGCCTAATTTTTAGTTCATAGAGCAAAAAAACTAGGATCAGAGGATCAAAAGGATATCAGCTCCGCAATTTAAGAGAATGTCACATATTTGTGCCAGACTAAGTCCCCGCACGGTGTCCGATGGCCTAGTTTGAGATAACTGGCACCAAATGTATGACCCGTACATACTTATAAGTCTAGGTGCGATAACGGATTGGCATCGACAGGATGATTGTACAATGCCCCATCCCCCACCCACTGTGCATGTATCAGATACACACAGTGTTTGATTGTTGTAGAATCAATCTTTAAATTGACTATGCTGTCTGGTCCCAATCAAGCAAGTACTCAGAATGTTATTTTCGGCAACCTAAATGAAGTCACTTAGTGCGTATGGTGGGTATAAGTGAGGGATGCAATTGCCTCAAACAACGATTTGCGGGGCTGGTTGAACCCCCCCCCCCACCTTCTCCCCCCCCACCCCTAGATTCAAATTATGCGTCTCCGTTCTCCTTAAGATAAACCCACTACCTTGCTGTCAGCGGGCTGATATGGTTAGCGGTTTAGAGACTGGAGATGGCTTTATATAAGCCGAGAAAGATGTATTTCTTCAAAAGCTAAGTTTCAAACCAGTGAAGCAACCAAACGGGACTCCCTGCTTCTCTTCGGGCGTGTCTGGTCGTAGATCAGGTCGTGATATGATTGTAACTATAATAGTCTCATGGCGTTTCCACAACAGTATAGATTATTGATCAAAGCATGAGATCAGCGTCAATAAAAGGGTCAACTTATTGTCCAGTGGTTGGAGTGAGAATCAATGAAAACGTCTTAAATCTAGGGATGGATCAATATTACTCATCCGTCGAAATTTATAATTCTCTGATTGTGTCCATAGGCATATACCTAATCACCATCCTACGTCCAATTGCAAACACCGCGATTGTCTATCCTAGATGGTCTATAGGTATTCAAACCTTTCAAAGCAACATTCCCGTGTGGAAAATGCATACATCAGCCCTTCCTGAAGGATTTACCTTCAGTAGGGTGTCTACAACCACGAGTCTAATAGAATGGATTGCAAAATGAATTTAGAAAATCTCAATGTTAGTAGAGAAAGAGTCACGAAACAGAACAAGTTATAGTTGCGACGTATGCAGCTTTGTCAGAAATGTAAAAAAATCTGACAATCAGCCAGACAGACAGAGCTACTTATACTAGTTGCGAGTCGAGTCGGAACTAAAATCTGAAAACCAAAACAGAAGAAAATCAGAGAGGAGAATCAATCAGTAAGATTCATTGTTCCGGTTAACATTTGTCACTAGAAAGTGGTGAGTTATGCAAGCATTACAAACAAATGGGTATGCTGTCAGTCACTGTGCAATATTTCATTGACCGTTTAACTTTGTTACTAATAGCGAAGTAGGAGATTGTGTAGAGGTAATACTGGTAGCATGCAAAATAGTATGCCGACCAACACATATATACCAGCATTTAGTTGTAGGTATATACATAATTGTTTTAGTATTTCGCCATCACTGAGAGGAAGCTTTGTCCAAGTGTGTCACAATGGTATGCCATCACTGCACAATTGTGTTATGATGGTCGATGGAATATTGTGCAATAACTGATCGCTCTCTGGGTTTCATTACGCCTCTGTTTGGCATGTGGTTTAAGAGCCAGCCCACGGATCCAGACGATGAGTCATTACACCATTTCTATGCGATCATTGGTGACTGCAGAACATCAATCGAAACAACTGAGGTTGTGAAGGCACGTAACCCAAAGACCCTGAGAAATGGGCGTGCAACTGGACCGGGCAGCATCAGCAATGAACTCTAATTATGCATCTAGTGATAGCATTGCTAATCCAATACCGCACATAATAAACTCTGCTTCATACAACACCTCTCCGTCGACGCTATTGGTCAAGGTGCCCTTATCGTGCTGCCAATTTCCAAAAGGCTCCTGGACCACCAGCAAGCATGCTGCCTATAGTGCTCCTCAATATCATCCGGAATGGCTTGTCCAATGTGACACTGTGACACATCCGATAAAGGTTGAGAGTTTCACTAGCACCTACAAAATGCTTTAAGTGAGGATGCAGCTGTGAAGACTGTGTATGGGCTCAGCGAATGCTTGCGTTAGTAGTCATAGCCAAGGGCAGGGACTTTCACAAGGTAGACATTGAGATGGCACGGTCCTTTGATACCATCAAACGATCAAAGATCTTGAATGTACTACATCAAGCTGACTGTAGTGACGATGAGCTATGACTAGTCAAATAGCTTTTAGCAAATATCAAGTTGAAAGTGTGGGTAAAGATGTTGATTCTGCAGCACGCGAGGCCTCCATTTGGTCCTCCACTGGGAGATGGCATCCCTCCGGTGCAGTTTACATGCTACCTTGCCACAGCCCTAACATCTGTGCAAGAACACTACAAAAGACTAAACCCACTAGTATCTACATTTGTCACACACACCCCCCCCCCCACCATAAGAGATGGAGTAGGCCTGGGCAGACAACGTAGACTTTATAGATGAAGAAAATAAGCCTCTCGATAACCATCTCCCTATTGCTGTAGAACAAGTCAAGAATGTGAATCTCTTATTGAACGAAGCCAAGACCGAGTTTACCCATGTACACCTATCAGCGACAGACAAGGTCAGTGACAAGGGCGTCACCCTGCGTGGCAAGGATTAATGAAGGAAGGGGGGAATCCTTGCTTCACTAATGTGCATCTCCTTTGAAATATTGCCTTCCATTTCTTTTAGCAACTGGATCACGGGTCCCACTGGCTAAGGAAAACATGCTTGTATGACATGGCCAGTGTGTCACTGGAGCTGTATAACTGTAACAGTTGGGCAGCTCCGAAGGCAGTTCTAGATAAGCTTGATGCCAGCCACCTGACCAACAGAACCACACTTGTATGACGTGGCCAGTGTGTCACTGGAGCTGTGTAACTGTAACAGCTGGGAAGATCCGAAGGCAGTGCTAGATCAGCTTGATGCCTGCTGCTGCATTGATGGCTGCCGCTGCAGACACTGTAATATAACTCAGCATCGCTGGCTAGACAATATCATCTCCAACAGCGCACTATACAATATGTGCAATACAGTCACTCTGCCAGTGAAGGTGGCCTAACAAAGATGGTCTATGTTTGGTCATGCTCTGCTACTGCCACATGACATTCCTGCACAGAAGGCCTTGTAATTTGCCGTATTCAGTGGCAATGTCTACAAAGCTCGTAGATCACACTACTGCACAAACCTGCTAAGTGTGCTAGGTACCGATCTAAAGAAAGTCAGATTGGGAACACTGACGACCAAAAACAATATGAACGAAATCAGAACTCTCGCTGAGGACAAAAAACAAGGGGTCACAGACCGTGAGACGAGAGACTGATTGCAGCAGTAGGATGTTTTCTAACTACTTCAGCAGCAGAACACAGTACATGTATATCATCATGATACGTCAGTTTCCTTGATATTATCTATTTGATAGTCAATCTTTCATCCGTAGTTGTGGTAGCATCTTGAATTATTGGTTTTCTTTTCAAGTCAATGAGCATGCCGGATACAAAGGCATGTAGATTACTCAATGGAAAATTGCTCGTATTTTCAAACTTACAGTTAACATAACTTTGCAGGATTTTCTCTGGTGTTCGTCATGAGCAGGACAGTCTGTTTTCACAGTCTATTATGGCGATCGACGTTCCCCACACCGTATTGTTTAGTAGTTCAGTGTAACTCCTCTTCCTTTCATAAGTTAAGAGCCAGACGGAGAGCAGGCCCCTAAAGCTTACACTAGGTCATCTACACAGCCACGCATTTTAAATCATCGTACTATAGTTGTTCCATTAGTAATTTAATAAAGGACGCATTAATAGTGAGATGCATGCTGAGATCGATAGAAATACAATTTACAAACCTCGTTCCAGGAAACACATGCAGAAGATCGTCTTTTTGACATCTTGCCACGACATGGGGGCACAAGATGTAACTAGACTCCATCTTGTCGATGGTGACCGATCCATACGCCAGGTCATATAAAACATGTTCATGAAATAGATGCATGAGAAGGTGTTAGTATCAATTAGTTTCAGCTTAAGCAGCTATCGCTATTACATGGTCGCTTGACAGTAATTAGCTGATTGTTTGCTAAGATAGCAATCATCACATGTATGTAAGCGCTGTTGAATTATAGAGTACAAGACACACAACGTGCAATCACAACAATAACAAATTTATTAGAGAGGGACTGTGTGAAATGATTCTCTCAACAGCACCACGGCCATGAACACAAGGTTGGCATTGTCCATACAGCTAATTATTTTTATTTTTTTTAAGTGTTTTAGTCAGCCTCAGCATACAACTAAGTATTTTGTCACGTTATAGATCCGCTATTTTGGCAGTAAATATGTGAGTAAGCTATGTATGTTGAAAAACCATCAGTATTCATGAATTAGCAATTGATAATAGACTAAGTATTTGTCACTTTCATCATTGACAGGCGATGTGCTCGATTGGGAACAACAGGTGCGCTTACGTCACATGGTGACACGTCAGTACTTGTGTCTGGATTCTAAAAGAGAAGTTTCCCTTACAGCCGATTCCTCGGATCCCAGAACTGTCTTCAGACTTCATTCTGTGCTTAAGGTCTGTCTGTATACATGTGTATCATTGTTAACTCTGAAATCCCAATTTTCCACGAAAGTGTTGACTATTTTCAGCATCCCAGAAAATTGTTCAATATTTCTTGAATAATTTAAGTTGAAACTGTTACTGCAGCAGATATAAGTGTGGTGTTCCCATCTATATTTTCTGATCTGACCGATAGTCTTGGGTTTTACGCATCCAGGTGATAAACTGCTGTTACAGTGCCAGACAGTGTCAGTCATAGAGCATACAGCTATTTTTGCTGTGGTGCTACGCTCTTTTCTGCAATATGTGAAAAAGTTTGTTTTGGACAACCTACGATTGTGAATTAGTTATGCAACATCTACAATGATGTAACTAATAAGAGCAATAAGCACACTTGTCACATATTTAGATCATAGGTTAGGATATATGTGTCATTTCTTGTGTGAAAATCTGAGCTAATTGATGAATCCAGTTTCTCAATCAATCATATAACGTTATAATCAACTACATCGCATGTAGGATAACGTCATAATTAATTACGTCATGAGTGACACGATTTAGTCCGTCTTAAACGCTTAATAGTCCGTCAAGTTGTACGAATTGTATTCTTTGCTATTTAATAAACATTCTTTTGAATATTTTGAAACTAATATGACTGGTTGCTATTGCTGCCTATTTTTACGCGAAAATTGAGATTCATGGAGTGCAGCGATCGATCGATCCCAACACGGGAAAAGCGTGGGCGGAGTTTAGCTAGAGATGGGCGGGTATAGCTAAAACGGGATTCCTCCATTCAGATTGATACTTTCCTAGCAATGCATAGATCCATAATTAGATGGGTAATTTCTGAGATAAAGTTGCGAATATGCAGACAGACATGCAGGCCATAGACGCACACACGCGCGCGCACGCATGAACGTGGGTGCCATATTCTCTTCACCTTATTAAGGCAGAGGGTCTGAGCATACCCATGCGCAGCACTTCGTCTTTAAGAAGAATCTGTCTATTAGTATCCATGTGGAGGACATTACTGTGTCAGACAGACGATTCCAAATCTCTCTCTCTCTCTCTCTCTCTCTCTCTCTCTCTCTCTCTCTCTCCCTCTCTCTCTCTCTCTCTCTCTCTCTCTCTCTCTCTCTCTCTCTCTCTCTCTCTCTCTCTCTCTCTGATATATGCAAAATATTATATGTTTGTTGCAAGGGGGTTAATTGCGTAAAACGTAATTCCAGAGCATTGGGTTATCGCTCATATTTCGCCGCATAAACACCTACATATAGAATCATTCCTCAAAGGCAAGCCATCTGTAGCATGGTTTGAAGTGATTAGGAAGATCTTAATCTGTGAATATAATGGTCTTAACCCATTAAATCTTAGGACAAAACACGATAGATACCATTCAATGTACAGTATCTGGTCTCCGGTAATTAAGTGCTTGCTGACCGAGTATTGTTCTCCAATAATACTTTACATCAAACCCCATATTCGAGGTGTGCAAGACTTGTTGCTACTGCATTGAATTATGTAGGGGAAAATTACACAAGACCAAGTGGCCAAGCCTCCCCCTTCCACCAGTCTCCATACTGGGTATGCCGCTAGAATTGGAATATGTCGACGATGTGGACGTCATAGCCGAGGAAAAGAAACCCCTTGAACTACTCCCAATAGATGCAAGCAAACTAAAGATTGGGAATCTCTTTATGAATGAATAGAAAACAAAACAAAAAATTATATATATATATATATATATATATATATATATATATATATATATATATATATATATATATATATATATATATATATATATATATATATATATATATATATATCGATAAAGTGCAAATGTATCTGTATACATAAGCTGAAGAATACTAATCGGTAACGGTAGTTAACTAGTTTAGCATTACACTGATACACAGGGGATCACAACATAGTAACAGTAACTTAAGATTTGTCGTTTGAATCCAATATAGAGACAGCAAGTTATATGCTGAGTTTTGTTTTCTAATCAATTTTCATGTAGTTAAAGTCTCCAGTTTCGTACCATTTTTCAGTTCTGGGTCTGTTAGTTCCAATTTTCTGAACAAGTTATCCTCGTGAACTGAGCATAGAGGCATCGCCTGCGATCAGTACATTACTTAGGTTGTAACCCGACCTCTACAATGGAAATAAAAAGTTGCTAAGAAGGTTGTATGTACAGTGTACCAGTGGTTTTGTAGCACAGCTTTGTGGACAGGTTCAGACTGGTCCGTATTTTCCTTTCTCTGCATGCTTGCTTTGAAGAGAGAGTTCAAGTCTCTACCTCTAAAATGATGGTCTCTATCACGCAGCCAGCATGATGCGGATTCAGTGGCTTCAAGTAGAGAAGGAGGGGATGTAGTTGTGACCTTTAGAACTAGCTCTTCTTTGTTAAGGTCGACCGTCAGGCTGAGGAGCATGTCATCATCGATTTTGCTTTGAATAAGGCTTTCTATTGCTTTCTGTAGCATATTACACTAGGATAAACATTTTTACAGCTGCACAGTAAGTGGTCTAGATTGTCTGGCTCTGAGTGGCATAGTCAGCATATATCTGAATCACTACCATAAGTTCCAGTGATGAGTTTCGCTTTGATGGTAGCTTGTTGGAGAGTGTGTATGTTGGTTGTTATGGTCCATACGCTGTGTGTTGCTCCCCGATTTTGGCTGTCCACATTCATTTTAGAGAAGATTTGGTGTGTGCCAATCTGCTTTGTCTATAGGATTCTCTATATATGGTACTGGCCTACCAAGGTTACACTTATCAAACAATGTTGCAACCATGCAGAACCAACTCTTCTCTGCACGCTCTGTTTGATGATTGATTAGCATCTGTCTATGAGCTAGGTTTGCGATGATAGAACCTTTGTTGCTGGCAATAGCGGCAAACAGTGTGAGGCGCCATGCGTTGATCTCAGCCTCGACGGGCCTGGCATCGATAAGAAAGTATGCAGTCGAACTTGCAGATTGACTTTTGGAGAGTGCTGGATATATCACAATGTGGTTCGGTCTAATAGCTCCAGGGCATTTAGTTCATTCTTATTGATCCATAGCTTAAACGCCATTGGAGGAGGAAGGCCATTTAGTCCATGAAGTCCTGCTCCCATCATCACGTATATAACACGATGTCCTTTGCTGATTCTATCGTGGACAAAACATGAAATTTGTAAAGTGATGTTAATACATCTGCTGAGCCCTACGTGTGCAAGCTCATCATATACTGGAACTGGTACATTATCGAGCATCCAGTACTGCATGCCGTTCCAAGTTTCAGTTGGCCTTCTTGAGTTAAGAATGGATATAGTTTACTTCTTAGGATGCAGTTTGTGCATCTACCTGTCTATAATTGATAGCTTTAATGCATTTAATATGTAACGGCTAGTACCTTTTCCAACCCATGAAGGCAACTCTTTAGATTTAATAGCAACAACATTACTTGGCCAATTAAGTAATAATCACTCACCATCCAAATTATGTGACTATGATGCCGTTATGGCAACCCTAGTCTATAACATCTCTGACAAAAAGAACCCCATAGACAGTTTACTCAATATTCTAAAGGATATTATGTCGCCATCGCAAAGCTACATTGGAGTTTGCAAGATCAATGTACCTCCATGGGCACGAGAAAAGCTGTGATATCGAGATCAATTGGCAACTTGTTAAGGATGTTCTAACTGAAACCGCCAGAAAAATGTACCTAGTAAGCTATCTCGCTTCCAACAATCACTACCCTGGGTAAACAATAAAATGAGGGCTAACAGAGTGCCCAAATAGTCAAGGGGCTAAATATGTGGAGAAATGTAACCACTCAGTCATGGAGTGCAAGCAGTGCTTAACACCGCAATACAGCCGTACATACGCACATTGCCAAAATAGCTATTATGCTTACTGAAGTGTGGCCATGGCCAGCCATGCCTACAAGAAAGTTACAAAGATGGTGCATGTCATCAATGTTGCCTGCCTGCTCAGAGGACTGTGGGAATGTACCAGATCAATGTATATGCTTCTGCCAGCAAACTTACCCATTAAGCCGACAAGAAAGGTGTCACCAATATGATCACCAAATTACGTTACAGGCATTCTTGCTCACAAGTGTGATGATCACAGCATGGATATCATCGACAATACTAGCATACTTGTTCACCAGATTGACAAGAACGATTATCCTCCAGATCAACGGGAACAAAATCAACATGCTTGTAAAATCAGCATTAGCTACCACCAGCAAGGCCAGTTGCACAAATATGACTCTCTGCAAATCAAATAGCTGCCTTGAAATGCATCAACCCTACTCACAGTACAGAACTGAATGTAGCCGTGAACCCAACACACAATGTGATAATAATGAACGTGACGCGACCACTACTGACAATAATAAATGTAGACGTGAATCCTATTCACAGTACAGTCGTGGACGTGGGTGTGAACGTCAGCTATAGCACAGCCATGGACATAGATATGAACGCCATTCATAGTATAATCATTGCTGTAGGCATGAACCTCATTCACAGTATAGTCGTGAACATAACCGGGAACATTATTCACAGTACAGTAATGTGCGTAGTCATGAATCCTACTCACTGTGCAGTTATGAGCGTAGTCATGAACTTTTCTCATAGTACAGCTATGAACGTAGGCATGGCCACATTAACTGCACTGTGTCGCTGCAGAATCAACTCTACCCGTATTCAAGAGCATCAGCAGCATAACAATAAGCAGGGGGTATATCACCCGGCTAGCAACTCACCACAGCAGCAGCACGGGCAAGAACACAGGAATAACTCAAGAGTCTGTCCTGCTATAAAGAAGCGTGTTGATACACGTGCATACAAAGCAGAAATAACTGGTTGCTCCAACATAGTTTTTACCCATTTAAAACATTTCACCTAAAAGCAGCCCAGGATGGGCCTAAAAGCAGCCATTATATATTACCACAACCACGGCCTACATCCTGTTCTGGCTACAATAATCTAGTGGGAGTGCAGAAGAGCTAGCTCTATAGTGACTGATGGCTGCAGTTCACCTACAAAAATCACGGACAAATACCTAGAGATGTCTGAGTATGAAGCGACCTGACGAAAGCATGACCCTGATGTAGCATAAGCAGATTTGATCAGAATTGGGACTACCGACGATACATCTGGGAATGAAATGAAGAAAAAACCATAATGGAAGTGAGCAAACCGAAGGCAACTACACTGAATATCATTTTTAGACCAGGCATGCATCCCTGCAAACCCGCCAGACATTGCCAGGAGTTTGATACTAGCTTACACCGACAACAGTGGCACATGACATAAATAAAGAAGTGACAGCGAGCCATGGAATTTGCAGCGTTAAAATAATTACAATTAGCACTGAAAATAATGAAACAAACCACGCCGATTTCAGCACCCTACTGTCAGAGAACCATGCAATTGTGTGCATATAAGAGCACTGGCTCTTCAATTATGAACTGGACTTCATTTCCAAGCACTCTGCAGAGCACATGTATGTTGCTAACTGCTTTAATGATCATTATATATATATATATATATATATATATATATATATATATATATATATATATATATATATATATATATATATATATATATATATATATATATATATATATATATATATATATATGTATATAACTTCTACCTGATGGAGCGAATTGTCTTACTGCTATTCACATTAATGCCGAGCCAAAAGCCATCCTGCTCATAAATACCTATATGCCTGTTGAGGGTATCCATGACAGACCCAACAATTGCCAGAGTGTACTGGATGAAGTTGCAGAACTCTCATCTGAGCACTCAGGAGCAAGCGTCTCATTATGGACAGGTAACATAAATCACATGTCGGGGAGCGAAAGCGAGACAAAAAAATGATAGGCTCCTCAGACTGTTCTGCATGGAGATGGGCTATGATGTATCTCCCTTAATGCCAAATCTATGCACATATCACCATTTGACTGGTCAACAGAATTCCTCTTACAAATGGCAAATGACATCATTTAGAAGTATGCTGGAGAGTCCAGTCTTGGCAAACATGTGAAAAAGAAGCAACAGGCTAAAACTCATTATAGATGGGATGCAAGTTTCAACTGCTGGTTTACCATACAAAGTTCATGCACACGGTATGGAAGAAAGGCGGGTTCCCAGCAGAAGGAGATGCAGTTGACAGGAGAAGAAAAATGTCAAAATGCACCTAGAGAGAGCAGACAGCTGATGGCAGAAGGAAGACACGGCACACGTGCTGCATACGACCATAATAGATTCCGGCCCAAAAGACGAAAATGTCATATTCAAGGCAATAAGGTGTATAAGAGACAAAAGCCTGAGCATGACATCTGCCTCAACTTTGGTGAGTCCAGCAATAATGCTACAGAACCCGAGCTGTTGGCCCAGTACTTTAGAAAGTTATCTACCCCTGTGGACGACCAAACCTTCGAAGGTCAAATGAACGAGTCCTTAAGATTTAGTCACCTGTTGATTAGACTTATTTCGTCTTCTGAGTGCCCGCTAACATCAGTAAATATGCAGCAAACTTGAAGGCATGTCTCACAGCAGAAACATGGTACGGTAACAGACATATTTGCTATCACTGTATAGCTGTTGAACATCTGGAGTATACCTCCCAAAAGGTAATCACTATTCCAAATATAGTTACAAACGAGGTTCTAGTCACAGGGAGGATCCCAGACACCATGAAAACTAGCGTGGTTACTGCAGTGCCTAAGGAGGGAAAGTCGGTAACCTGTCTAGACAACTACAGACGTATCAATGTCAGATCTGTCCTGGGAAAGTTGGTAAAAAAGAGGTTGATCAGCGAATGCACCCATTGATAAACAAGACAGGAAGCTCGATTCCAGTTCAGGTTTACAGAGAACTGTTCGCAAATGCTGCTTTGTGCTTACAGAAACCATTGCTGCCGCGATTGACACTAAGAGCTCGCAACATATAATTTATATAGATGCCAGATAGGCCTTCGACATTATAAATCATTCTAGCCTACTAAACACTATCTATAGTCAGCAATCAGTGGTGAGCTCTGGGCTATTTTAGACAGCATAAATTCTGGTATGGGAACCGCTGGCAAGTGGAAAGGAAAGATATCTAGGGCCTTCAGTGAGCCTTAGGTCATCCGTCAATGTGTAGGCTCATCAACATACCTTGTTAACAACAGAAGCAACAGGTTGCTAAACCGACTAGCTACTCGCACATCTATTTATAGAATTGGCTCAATCATTGCAGGTGAAATCATATGTGACTTAGCTTTCGCTGCCAGCACACCTCAAGCCATGCAAATCCTGATAAATTAAACTGAACTAGATGTAACAAGTGGGCGCTATCTGTTTAGCACAGCCAAAACCACCACCATGGTAACTAAGGGTACCAAGCCAGCAAATGTAATGATAAATAACAAGCTGATAGAAGTCACAAAGGACAAGATATATCTTGGCATCTACCCGTAGAAACCAGCAAACAATTTAAAGTAGAATCAATGTGGTGCAACATGCAGCTTACTCATTGATGGCCGCTGGTAGCCAGGTAGTAAGAGCAAACCAAATTGTTCAAAAGTATGTCCTCCCAAGTGCATACGGCATTGTAAACAATCTTCCAAGTAAGGTCGTATAAAAAACGTTCGTGACACAACATGTTCACAACCCTTGGGAACAGAAACTAGTAGAGGAACCTAGAGAGATGATAACACGGTCATACCTTTCTCAGGATGACTGCAAAATTGGTCAGGCGCACAACATATGAGCAGGCTTCGGGTGGATGCATCTTCAGTATATACAGGAACAATCCAGGCCACGTTGATGGTGCAAAGGTATAAACTCTTGTGAGGTACAACCGGCAAAAATAGGTCCTGCTACCCAACCCTCTCTGCAGATTTGGCCCACTTCCTCATCAGGTGTACACAACTCCAGTCGGTGAGAAAGATATCCCATCACAAAATTCGTCACTGTCTGAAAAAACTTGCCCTTCAAGTTACAGGTTAAACCTCCATGCAGGCCATCCTAGACCCGAGCAAGCTCGTTGCTCAGAACTCCACATGCTATGATCTGTAGAAAATACTGAGACTTAAGCTTTCTATAAAAATGTGGCATACTCTGCATCACCAGTTGGAAAACTCATGTGTGGCACGATGGTGTGATGCAACTTGTTGCAACAGCCTTGCTTAACTATCAGAGACTACCTGAGAAAACTAGGTATGATTATATGGAGCATTATTTCATTCATCATTCGTGCCTTTAGTTCATTTAAACCATACTATACCTTAAGTAACCATATGTTGTTAATGGATGTAGGAGTTCTCCTCTATGGCCAGATCTTCATACTCTTCATCTGTGTCTACAACTACTTGCATGGTGCCCCTCGAAGTATCAATTTCAGCCTCATAGTTGTAGATGATGTCTTGGTGTTTCGAGTGCTTGTCTAGCTGCTTCTTGGAATTGTTTTTTTATGGGCTACACGTTGATCACATCCTCTGGCAGGCCGTTCCATGGTTTGACCACTCTGATTGCAAAGCTGTGTTGCTGCAGTCTTGTCTGCACTCCTTTCTTAAAGACCTTCAAGATATCTGGGCTTGCTTCAGGGTCGTAATTATCATGAAGAACATTGTATGTCTCTGTTATGTCACCTCACAATCTCTGATAGGCCAGTGTTGGTAACTTCAAGGTCCTCAGACGATCTTCATACTCTAAATCTTTCAGCTCTGGGACCAGTTTTGTTGCCCTTCTTTGCACATTCTATCATGGTTACATCTTTTCTCTGGAATGGATTCCACACAGTGCTTCAATATTCTAGATGGGAGTCTTACTAATGCTTTGTAAAGCCATTTGAAAGTTGCATGGTCAATATGTATGAAGAATCTGCGGATAATCCCCATAATTTTTTACTTTCTCCATTATGTGCTCCTCGAAAGATAGTTTAGTGTCAATGGTGGCACTGAGATCTTTTTCTTTGTTGACCTTAATCAGCTCATATGGTGGTTCTTCATCCGTCTTTCCCCTCATAAAGTAGTGCCTCTCGTTATTGGATGGTCTTTCCACGGTCATCAGCTTACATTTATCAGGGTGGAATCTCAGTAGCCAGTCATCTGACCAGTCTTGCAGTATGTAAAGATCTTATTGTAGATTTATTTGGCCTGCCTCACCCCTTGTCTGGCAGAAAACGTTGGTGTTGTATTCTTGGGTGAACTCTGATTCAGACGCTTCTTCATCACTGTTTCTTTGTTTGTTTTAATCTGCTCTAAGGGTTGTACTGCTTGTCCATGTGTTTCTGTCCCAATGGTAAAAACACTTGAAAAGAATTTCACCAAAATGTTACAATTTCTCGTTACCAGTTTTTTTGAAGACCTCTTCTCCAGATTCAGATGTCATTACCAGGACTGCAATTCTGGTTGACGTCTTCGGTTTACTTTTACATACTTCCAGAAGTGGTTTGGGTTAGATTTCGCATGTTTTGCTGTAGCCTTCTCCTGGTCTCTCTGGATTTTTCTTTTTAGACCTCTCACACTGTTATATTCGCTCGTGTATGCTCAGTGCTTCTCTGCATGTCTTGTTTCGATGTAGCACTGCCAGCATCTCCATTTCTTTCTAATCACCTTTACGGTTGTCTTGTCCAGTGTTGTGCTGCCTTTTTTCGCTTGTGATTGTAGAGTGGCTGTCTTGTTCAGTATAAACTGTTTTTTCTGTGTCTTACAAGATATATTCGTAAATACAGCCCACTGTTGCTCAACATCATTTTCACGCATTGCCAATTTCCCTTTCCAGTCTATATCTAATTATGGTTAATGACCACGTATTGAAGACTAATAAACACAAGCATATAAGAGCCCACATGAGTCACCACCCTATACAGGTACTCTCCTCCGACTCCGCAGACCCAGAATCAACATGAAGTCCAAAGAATCCCATTGGATTCACCAACTCCACACCATGGAACCAACAGGAATAAGCCTAGCAGGATGAGGGCACACCTTTTCATGTGGGTCTCGGGTCCCAACTCAACATCCACATACGTTGTTATTATCCTTATTATCCTATATCTAATTCTGCTCTCATACCTGAATATTTTCCCCTTATCATAGAAGAACTTCCTGAATGTTCGGCCATACCCATTTCTGTAGCATTTAAATGTAAAGTGCAATACAGAGTGGTCACTTTGATCCTAGAGTGGTCGCTGGATCCTAATGGTGGGGCATGCTTGACACTTTCTAGCACCCCCTCTTCATTTGTCAATACTAGGTCTACTAGATGTGGCTCGTCAGAACCCTTTCCTCTAATTGGTTCTGTAATGTGCTGATACAGGTAATTATCCCTCACTACCTCTATAAACTGGTACCTATTTATATCTGTGTTGTCGCCAGGTGACCTCCATACATCCTAATCTATCTCTGGATGATTAAAATCACCAATTATTAGAAGATGTGACGCGTTTCTCGAAGCCATCTTTGTTGTTAATTTTCTCAATACCTCATCACCACAACTTGAACTTTTGCACAAACATCCTAATAGTGACTCCTCATTCTCCCTCAGTCGAATGGTAAGACATGCTGATTCTTGAAAGTCTGTAGCAACAGCTGTCCATCTTGCTTCCAGACCAACTTTAGTGTAAATAGCCATGCTCTTGCCAATGTTTGTGCTCACATTTGTTAAAAACATTTCATAGCAATATATTTTTAAGTCGGATTCCGTAAGCATGAATCTTGATCTCTTGGGCTTTACCTATGAGACTGCAATTATGTCCTGTACTGGTATTGCATTTTCTACTCTGAATCTTAGCTCTGTCATCTTTGTAGTTTTGCATCTGCATTTGTATACCAAATTGTCAGATCAGTATTTCTCTTTCCTGTGTGTCCCTTGTCTGTTTTGTGTGCTGTGAGCCACCACTCAATCTAAGTACTTGTGCTTTTACTCTATTTACACCTTCATCTCTATTTAAACTTTGGTATTCAGACCCATCCTCTGCACTATCTTGCTCCACTGATGTTGTACCATCTTACGCCGCTGGATCTGTGCTGCTGCTATCTTGTACAATTGAGATTGCATCCTCTATCAGTCTAAAATCTTATCTCGCTACTCTATTTACAGTTGGACATTCTGACCCTTTCACTCCACTGTCTTGCTCCACTGATTTTGCGTCATCTTGCACCGCTCACCCCCCTCAGTCCAAAAACTGGTCTCTCTGCCCTGTCTGCTCTATTTACAGTTTCTGTTCTGTTTACAGTTGGCCATACCAACCCATTCGCTCTGCATCCCTGATTTTTCACCATATTGTGTCACTGGATTTGTGCCACCGCCATCTTGAGCTATTGGATTTGCACACTTTCGCTGTCTAAAATCTGAGATCTCTACTCTATTTACTGGATAAATTCATTTTACAGTTGGACATTCTGATCCTTTTGCTGATCCATCTTGCTCTACTGACTTTGTCTCATCTTGAACCGCTGGCTTTTCACCCACTCTCAGTCTAAAAACTGGCATCTCTGCCATGTCTGCTCTATTTAGTTTCTATTCTATTTACAGTTGGATATACTGACCCATTCGTTGCGCCATCTTGCATCACTAAATTCGCGTCAGCCTGCGCTTCTAGTTTTGCACCCTCTCTTAGTCTCTGCAACACTGCTATTTCTGTCCTGTTTACAGTAGAACATTCCACCCCTTCTGCACCATTTTGCACCACTGATTTCTTTTTTAAACTCTGATGAATTACACCTTTTACAACTACCCTCTTCACTGCATGTGTTGTCTTTATAGGTTTTTTTGGTATCTTCTTTATTATCTTGTTACCTGGTGACCCTCTCATACGCTAACTATACTCTCCTCACTTGTCTGCCTCCTCTTTCATCTTAGCCTCTCTGAATTGCACCCATATCTCTCCCTCTCTCTCTCTCTCTCTCTCTCTCTCTCTCTCTCTCTCTCTCTCTCTGTGTGTGCTTGTGTGAGGTCATGATCTATGCTGGATGGTTAAATGGCTCTTCTGCATATCTTAGCGCATTCACACTTCGAAAAATTCAGCTTGGAGATGGTGGAATCTAACGCAACTAGCAGTGGCCTTGATGTCTTCTTCTGATTTCCCAAGCCTCATTACTTTAACCATGTTGTCCTCTCCAAAGTTGACCATTTGAAACGGGCCTGAACATAGGTCCAGGGATTCTCATATGGGCCCTTTTAAGGGTATATACCCCAAAATGCAGCTTGTGACCCCATAAATAGCTCCAGTGGGTCCCATGGGATCCCTGAAAATCTTTTATGATAATTAAATACAAAGTAGTTTTATAGGTTTTTTATAGGTTAAATACCTATAAAATGGGACAATAATTCAGTTTCTAAGTCCATGCTGCCTTTTAATTTTAGCAGGGGTGAGAAAAGCCTTGTTTGGCACACCAGATTTCAGTTAGGGACCTCCAAATTTAAGCAGGGAATCCATAGATTCCATCGTGTGGGGTCCCTAGACCACCAAAATTTAGATGCCATCAGAAACACTGCATAAGTCTACCACTAATTTCATGTCATCACCCTTTCTGTCTTTTGGGTCTTGTCTGTTGCCCTGCTTTGCACTATGGATAATCATGTTGAGTTTTCTTAATTGCTTTTCGATGAATGTCTTAATTCTTTTCTCGCTACTATGTTCACCATCTTTTGCACTTGCACCCTTGTTGGCTGTGTCTATCTTACTCATCTTTCTCTTGATCTCTGTTACCTTGGCCTACAACTCTGCCCACTTCTTATCATCAGCTACCTTGATTTGTGATGTTGGTGCTTCTGCAGCACCTTGCTTTCCAGTGCCTTCAGTCTGTTCTCTTTCCCTTAGATTTCATCCTGTAGTCTCGGTACTTCTTGACTAACAATTTCGTGTATAGCCTTATCATTATCTTCTACTTTCTCCCTCTCATTCTTGAGACTTCTCTCCAGCTTCATAGACACCTTATTTATCATATGTAACAGGTTACTCGCTTCTTTATTACAATATTTACTGTACCAGTGGATCTGATTGGACAGACTTTTACTGAAACTTACGTACACTTGTGCTGGAACAGCAGGCCTGTGTGGTACCAACTCGTGCATATATCGCATTCAAGGAATGTGTCTTTATCACCAAACTCACATTTAGAATCTCTACATATAGTTTTGCTGTCAGTATCATCACTCGCTTGACCATTCCCGGAAATATATGAAACTTCATTTCTTACCTTGTGATCATTTAGTCAAGTCATCTATAGTGTCTTGTCAGTAATTTTTCATATCTTTTCACCTCTTCGCAGTGTTACCTTTGCACTGTTATTTACACTAGTTGTCGACATTAATAGATCTTACTTCCGGTTTTTCGGCTGGATGTTGTAGCATATAAATTTTGTGATCTATAACGTCACCACCACTGAGTTCATACATAAGGACACTTGATTACTGAAATTGCAGTATATTCCTCTCTTTTTTATTTCTCTCTTCTTAAATGCCTCGGCAAAAAACTGTTGTTATCTTATGATTTCCGACACTCCAACAGGAATTTCTAATCTAGATCCATAGTTCTACCGGGAAAACCCTAGAGAGCTCCAAAAAGTAAACTTCGAGGCCCACACATGCGCATCCTCATTAAAGAATTATCGCATGGAGGATTCTAGAAATATCGAAATTAACCGACACACAAAGGATCCGGGACTCTAAATTTGGAGGAAAATAATATTGTCTAGAAAATGTGTGTCACTCCAATGGGTTGTTCGTCTAAATGGCATCATATATATATATATATATATATATATATATATATATATATATATATATATATATATATATATATATATATATATATATATATATATATATATATATATATATGTATGTGTGTGTGTGTGTGTGCGTGCGTGCGTGCGCGCGGGCGGGCGGGGAAGGGCGGGGTCTACAGAAGAAAAAAGATAAAACTGGTTTTGCTATGGAACGATCTGGCAACTCAGTCTTGTTCACTTTCTTTAGAAAAATTAAAATAATACACGTACGTTATTCATGCTTAACATTAACTTGTAAAAGGAAGTATTTTAACACGACGCTAAAACATCCCATTAGGTTGGCTAACACTTAATGTTTTCTAAAGTGAAGTAAATTTAATTAGCTTAGGACAGCAACAATATGCCATCATGTTACCAGTTTTCGTTTCTGGTAGACAGGCTATCCTTTTTGTGTAAAATGAGATGCAGAAAGGGTGGGATGGTAATGATCGTACCTTAATATTTGGCGACTATATCTTGATTCTAGCCCCTCCAAGTGGTTTACTATAAGGGTTTGCACTGGTCATGGAAATCCTGAAAAGTCGGATGGAATTTGAAAATCTAAATTCCATTCCAGGAAAAGTCATGGAAAATCGTAATCGACAGTTTTGGGCCATGCTGCGAAGCATGGTAATTAATTAAATTAATTAATGAAAGTGAATGCGAAACGAACTTACGGCTAAGTAAAATCTGAGAGACATTTTACCGGAAGAAATTGTTTTCTCTGTGTAAACAAACAGTTATAAAAAATCATTTATAAATTGCGATCAAACTGGGATTTTCAACTGTGTAAATTTAACAGTAAATATTTTCCGTAATGTATTAATTTCTCATTTTGCTATAGTTCTGTGGCAAAATAATGTCTAAGAAAGTGTAGCGAAGTGTATCGGTGAAGCCGCCGCGAAGTCACTCAAAAAGCTCAAAACATCTTGATTTTGGAGTCAAACCGAGAAATAATATTAACATAGCTTCATTTATTAAATCACAAGATACGGTAACTTCAGAGAAAGATAGGCCTGTGACTACATCAACATCAGTTCATACTGGATCTGTTAGTGTTCAGTCATTTGCCACTAGTAAAGAAAGTACACTAAAATCAGAGTCTTTGTGAACATTACAGTACATAGAAAATCAGGTGGGGACCACAAAGTGGCTTACATCATGGCCCAAAAGATTTGAGAAATGTGAAGTAAGTGTATTTTTGAAAATTTATATCTGGAATGACTGGCTCAATAACTGAGCCAGTCATTCCAGTTATACATTTTCAAAGATACTTTTCCATTGGTCTTCAGGTTGGTATTTTTCAAAAGGAAGCATTAAAATAAAGGCTTAAATTGTTGATATATTGGTTCTTGGAGGTCATGGAATTTGTTAATTTTAGTCATGGAAAATCATGGAATTTCAAATGCTGAAAGGTGTACAAACCCCGAGTCTACTATGTCTAATGGCTTTCAGTTTGCCATGAAATTCTTTTAAAATACTAAATAAAATGATTCTTTGATGATTTTTTCGCCATATGAAGAATTTGGTAAAACTAAATAAGAGAAATGAACTCAAGTTACCGCTTTTTGTAAGGGGTAAGAATAATGGCCGCCACAGCAAGCAGTTTTGAATGTATCCTATAAGATAAACCTACCTCCCTCCTCCTTCACTCAGTGAGGCTTATGAGTGCTGTGTCTTAAAAATAGGGGAAAATTTCAAACAGCTTGCCCACCAATTTACCCTTCGACTTCTCACGATTAATGGTTATAAATGGGTCTCCCATACATTCTTCTACATTTGTGTTTGCCAAATGAAGAAAGGTTGGTGTACCGCTTAGGCTGTTTGAGCGTGGATTTAAATACATTTTCGGCCAAATTTCTGCTTACACTCCTCAAAATGTATTAAGGAATGTTAGCGGTATTGACTAGTATTGGCATAGGTGACATTATTATGAAAAATAAGAATCCCATATTTTTAGTATTTATTATTGTTCATCTCTATATTGTAGATAATAGAGATGATTACTTTGTCTATTTTGAATGATGCAACATCAGCACCGTCCGACTTGATATCGGGAGTACCCCAAGGGACCAGCCTAGGTCCAACTCTTTTCTTGATATAAATAAATAATATAGCTGAGACCCCTTCACTTAACCATACTTCTGTTTGCTGACGATTGTGTATTGTACTGACCTTTTTACCTCTGTCGATGACCACCGCCTACTACAATAAGATCTTAACACCTTAGTAGCATAGATAAATACCTGTCAGATGAAATTCAACATGGAGAAATGTGCCATCATGAAAATAAGAAAGACCATAAAAACAGAGGCAGATTTACACCATGGAAGACCAGGTGTTAAATGTAGCTCAACACCACCCATATCTAGGAGTAGAGCTGATAAGATGAACTTCAACCATCATTTAAACAAAACATCATGTGTTTTGGGGTTCGTCAGGAGAAATTTGAAGCGATGCGCAATGAAGATCAAAGAGTTATCATATACCAGCCTACTACAACCAAAGCTTGAATATCCATCAGCAATATGGAACACACAGCAAATAACTCAGGTCAAGCAAATTGAGCAGATCCAAAGAAATGTGGCACGATATGTAAGGAACCAGCCATACAACACCAGACAACCAGGCAACATTACACTAATGTTACATCCGTGTTTTTGTATCTGTATGAATACTAGGCAAAATGCCATTGGTCATCACGCTTAGGTGTGGACCTCGTGAACATGGCTGTGTTGATGAGAGGCGATTTATATACAATATTGATGTGATGATCTGTACACTATTTACACATGTCTGATCAGGTATGTTAGATCATCGTTTGTCAGATGTAGGTCTTGAACTTCTCTACATCCGGAGCAGTGATGATGTCTTGAGCCAGGTCATTTCAGTTTGGTACGGTTTGCAGGAAAAATGAACTTTGGAACTGGCTGACTGATGGTTGGTATGGCTGGAGCTTCCACGGGTGACTGGGCCTGGTGGTGCCTAGGTTCACCCACCGATGATGATACTCTGCTAGTATACCTACTTCACCATGTAGGATTTTATACATGAGGACAACGTTGGTCTTTCTTCGCCGTTGTTCCAGGCTTTCCCATCCGAGCTGTTCGATCATAGCAGAAACACTCTCTTGGGAATCGGTATACTGAGCAGCCTAAGACTAACCTTTTGTTGTACGGCTTCTAACTGAGTTTTGAGGTCATTTGCTGGTGGATTCCACACTGTAGATCTGTATTACAGTTTGGATCTGACCAGTGATTGGTAGATTCGCTCTTTGACAGATGTTGGGCATGCAAGTTGTTTCTACGCGCTTCTGTACTTGTAATTGTTTTCATTTTCAGGAGCGTGATGAGATCCAGTATGAGAGCTATGCAAGGATTGAACATGTCATCACTGGCTGCTGGCTGCATGCAAAGAAAGGTAATAGCAATATGGAGGAATTCAGTTTATAAATCAATCATATGACATCATAATCAACAATATCACATACAGGCTGATGTCATAATCAATTACATCATGAATGATGCAGTTTAGTAAATGCTTAATAGTCTCTCAAGTTATGCAAATTGTATGTCTTTACTATTTAATAAACATTTTGATGAATATTTTGAAACTAATATGACTGGGCGGTGTTGCTGCCATAGGCACCCAGTCAAATTAATTTCAAAATATTCAACAGCGTACATGTATAGTTTTCTAGAAATTACGATTCAGTGAATGCAGGGATCAATTGATCCCAGCGTGAGCAAATCGTGGGGGGAGCTTACCTAGAGATGGTTGGGGTGGGGATAGCTAAAACTGGATTCATACATTTGAGTTTGCAAAATACAAACCCTCGCCCTCCTTCATGTCCTTTTGTTGTGACGTGTTGTAAAAGGTTGTGAAATCCTAGTGTCACACCCTTTCTTGTGTTGTGATTTGAGCCAAATCAGACCAGTAATTTCCACAATATCCATCATGTCCATAGATCTCAAATCTGAGTCACAGATCACAACCAAGTTCTCGATATCTGATTTCATGGTAGGCTCATTTGTTGTGTTAACCCTTACCACTCTGATGTCAAAATTTAAATTTTTTAAATTAAAGTAAAAGATGAACTGTTGTTTATTCTTCAACAAATTCGGTAGAAGATGGTGCTGTCATAGACAGCAACATCTTCCACCAAAATTGTTAAAAAATGTGCACTAGTTTCTTTACTATTGACACTGTAAAAGATAAAATATTGACATCAGTGTGCTAAGGGTTAAAAGTTTAGCCAAATCGAATCATCAGGTTTTGAGATACATCTCCGGACAAACAGACAGACCTACAGACAAACACGAATACAATACCCTCTTTCTCTTGGAGAACGAGGGTAACTAAAATATAGGGACCTATTTCGAGCTATCCCCCGTCTGTTTCTAGCTAAGCTCCGCCCACTTTTTATGTGTTGGAATCATTTTGAAACTTGCAACATAAATTCCCAGAATCTAAGTTTTAAAGTAACAATACGGCTACGCTGTTTAATATTTTGCAACTAATGTGACTGGTGGCTAATCCTCCATTGTATGGTAACAACAGTCCCCTATCGTATTAGTTTTAAAATATTCAGCTGTATGTTTATTATTCATCAAAAACGTGTTCACTTTCGTGACAGACTTTTCAATTTTTTTGACGGAGATACATCATTGTGATGTCAGCTAAGTAACATATTTGATTATGAGGTCAGATACTTGAGTGACAGATTAGATCCCTCCATTCACTAGGATACACAGCAGATATATAGGGTAAATCCTTATAAAATAAACATTAGTTTGTTGAATAGTTTGAATTTTTTCTTGAATGATTTTAATCTCCCTGTAATTGAGCTTCGCTATAATCTAAAGTTTCACCTGCTAGGCCCTCACATAGTCATGATGTCAAAGAGAAGAGGAAGTAATAACTCTGTACACTGTATTTCAGATGAGGATTATGAGCGTAAACGTGTGGCTGAAGGCGAGAATGCCCCCGCCATGTCTGAGCTCACCTGGGATCGTGCCATGGTCAGACAGGTGTGTGGTATTATTTATTGATCTGTAGATTATATTTAAATGCATGTCCTTTAGACATGGATTAGCTTTGATGTATTCTATATCGTAGATGCTGCCGTTTGTCTCACACCATAGCCCCCTGGGATATGCTGGACAAAACATTTTAATGGGATTTGTAACCCCGTTGTTAAAGTTTTCTTCATCCCACCACTTCCACCAGATCTAGTACGGAACCAACATAGCCGGTAGCATAAGGATATCTTCCTGGGCTATGACAGAGCCATCGCAGAGCTTCCATACGATCCAACAACACCGCCAACCATTAATCTACTCATGGGAGCATGAATCTAATTGGACCAGTTTTCAATGGACAAAATCACCATCATCCATGCTAACTGGTAACCTCCTTTGCATTATTGCAAGTCACATGCATTCTAACTCACTTTAAATATTCTTTGAACCCTGAATTAACAGAATCTCACGGTAACTATCTAGGTGAGCTGTTGAACATTTTGAAACTAAGTTGACTGGAGGCTCTTGCTTCCTATGGCAATAACACTTCCCAGTAAAATTAATTTTAAAATATTCAACCCAATGTTTGTTAAATTACAAGTCCATCAAAAACATACAATTCGGACACTTGACAGACGTTTCGAGCTTCATAACGGAAGCTTTAGACATCATTTTGTTGGTGAGGTGAGTGATGTAATTGATTATGACATCGGATAGTTGAGTGACACATCAGATCCCTCTATTATGACTGCGAGATGCTGGTTCATTAAGGTGTGTGGTCTTAATAGGCAGGTATGAATATAGCTACATGTAAACCACTTTACAACAACATGTACAGTCAGGTGAACAAAGGAACCTCCACAGGTTATTAGATGACTTAAAATGCAAACGCATGTCATGCTTTATTCAGATAAGCAGAATTTCAATTTGATGCAACTGGTAGGGTGAGCACAATAGTCTGTTGGCTATTTTGAAAATAATTTGACCAAAGCTTTTAGTTCCTGAGGCGGAACAATTACTGGACTAAAGCGTCAGTAACTTTCAGTAAAATATTAATTTCAAAATCTTTGATGGCTTTCTTGTAATGCTCTATAGTTGTCCTGAAATCATTATGTTGCATTTAATGTCTTTAATTATGTATTTCTTCACATCTTTATTGCAGGTTGGAGCTAGTAATGCCAGCATGTACGACGATGCCTACACGATACAAAAAGTGGAACCGGAAGATATGCAGAATTTCAATTATGTCGCTGGAATTGTACCATTCCTCTTCAACCTTATAATTGAAGTGTGTATTGTCATTCTAATGCCCAAAATCTCTGTTTATTTGTTTTCTTAATGATCTTAATTTCTCTATAGCAAATCCTTTCTGTCCTCAAATTTACCATTCTTAGGAATTTGATTTAATGAAAGACTCTTTAGTGGATAATATTCATCACTTACCTCTTTCACTGACAAATCCCTGAAAAAGTACATTCTTTCCGATGCATAGCATATTCTGTTGAATATTTTGCAGTTAATGACTGGAAACCATTTCTTCTTAAGACAGCAACAGCTTCCAGCCATATTGACATCAGTCGAAATATTCAACAGCTTTTCCGTGTTTTTGTGTTTAAATTGAGATTAGGGGAATTCATCGGTGACAGAGTTAATAATGTAGTTGTTTTCTGACATTGTCTATAGTGATATAAAATCTGACCCTGTTCTTGTCGATGTGTATCAAGATTCATTTCTTGACAAAAAATCCAGAACGCCCGCAAAGATTCACATCAATTTTGGTACATTAACCCTTTAATGGTCATACCGGCCAAAACCGGCCTCTGCTATAGTCTTATGGAATGTCCATTTACAAGCCAAGAGAATACAATTCTTGGAAATTTACCACTGGAATGACTGGCTCAATAACTGAGCCAGTCATTTCCAGTGATAAACTTTCAAAAATTGTATTCTCTTCGCCTGTAAATTGACATTCAATAAGAAAATAGTTAAATTTTCTTGACCAAATTTGACCATTAAAGGGTTAATATCTTGTCTTGTGTCTTATTCTATTAAAACTTGTATGTTTTATTTTAAACTTTTTCACCCAGAAATTCCTTAAATGACCCATTCCATATAGCTAGAATAGCTGATGTCAATAGTACTTACTATTTGAGTCAGTACATATACACTGATAACTTCCTGTACAGGATTCAGTGTTTTATGCCTAATTGTTTCAACCTTTAGTTTCCCTGTATTTTTATTTCAACGCCACCAGATTAAGAAAATCATGAATATTTTGAAACTAATTTGACTGTTAGTTGATGCTGCCTTATTATTTTATCTCTTCTCTACTGTGTGTTTGCTTGCTTGCTTTCAGAGACGAAGCAGATCACACATGAATGCACGGAGATGCCATGGAATAATTGTGGTGAGGTCTTAATTGTTAATTACATACATCCACAAACTAGACATGATACATGCATGCGCAAACATGCACAAGCAAACATGCATGCACAAGTTTCTTAAGGTAGCCTCTCTTGTGTTCATTCACGAGATAGTTGTTCTTCAAGATGAGTGATTTTCCATACATGAAAATTTTAATTTTCTCATAGAAAATGTCCATTTGCAGACCAAGAGAATAATTTGTTTGAAAATTTAGCACTGGAATGACTGGCTCGGTTATCGAGCCAGACATTCCAGCAGTGAATTAAAAAAAACCAACTTGTTCTGCAAATGTACATGTCTCAAGATGACTGCAGACGCTGTTTTTGGCCGATTTGAGTGTTAAAGGGTTAACGATCCACCTCTTGATCATTTTGTGAGAAACATCATTCCCTATAGCAAATAACTTGTAAATGTTGTGATCTACATGTACAGGGACTAGTTTCTAAGCTCAGTAAGGTGTGGCTTTATAAACATACATGGACAGATGCATGCACGCATGCACAAACATGCATGCACATACACGTGTGTGTGTGAAAAGCTATGGATCTGATTGGAGCAAAGCAAATGGTCTCACCATGAAATAGGATTTCCGGACTTTGACATTGATCACAGAGTGAGCAGTAGAGATAAGAAATCCGATCAAATTATGAATCTGTCGATATCGCAGATCTGATCTGTTACCTCAAAATCTGATTTCACAATCATAATTACGTAAAACTCTGTCATTGTCTTTGTTGAATTTATAATTTAATAAAACATTCTGTTGGATATTTTGAAACTAATTTGACTAGGAGCTGATGCTGCCAGAGGCAATGGTGCTGTACTACATAACCAAATCAGGCATTTTGCACATGGTATATCGTCTGACGTTTTCCGCGCACGATCCTCAATTTTGTCCTTTGCTCACTTGAATAGAAGCATGTGGGGGAGGTAGTGAATTGACCTTTCCATTTTTAGCTATTCCCCGCCCATATCTAGCTAAGCTCCACCCACACCTTGGAATCGATCGATGGCTGAACTCCCTAACTATAAATTTCCAGAAAACTATACAGGTAAGCTGTTGAATATTTTGAAACCAATTTAACTGGTTGCTGTTGCTGCCTAAGACAGCAACAGCACCCAGTCAAACTAGTTTCAAAATATTCAACATCATATTTATTAAATAGTAAAGAATACAATTTGTACAACAACACATAGTCCGTCATCAATTAATGGCAATTATGCATTCGTGACACTTATCAATGTCATTCATGATGTCATTGATTATGATGTCATTCTACACGTCACATAGTTCATATGATAGATGGATAAACTGGAAAGGTCAATTATATGGGCAATCTATATCACTGCATGGAAATAATTGTTGATGATTCTTTTGACAGATGCTCCGTGAATTAAAGGATTTCATTTTACCGGAAGGACTGCCGAGTAAGAAACGCCAGAAGTTACTGCGTAACCTTCGTGTGATAGACTTATTTGTGAAGTTTCTCCAAATTCCAATACAAGACACATCACACGAGACAGAGAGTATTTCTATCAGGATATTCAAAGAGGCATATGATGTGCTTCATGCATATATGATTGGCAAGAGTCGTAAAAATGCCTTGTATTTTGCAAAAAATATAGACTTTTTCCAGACCCAGTTCACGCAGAAGGGTGGAATAGGCCTGAACGTGGCGCAGATGATCGTGGAATTAATCCGTGATAAACGAAAAATTGTGGATCGTCTTAATAAGCACAACATTGACCGATTTATTGAGCTTCTGACTTTGACTCAGAATTATAGATTTCTGGACCTACTGAACGTAATGTGTGTGTGCGACGGCGTGTCTATTCCAAATACACAGTCTTACATCGTGGAAAAATGGCTCAAACATGACAAGGTATGATTCGTCTGTTACGACCGCAGAACTACAATCACAGTGTTTAATCCTATCCTGTCACAATAAACAATTGAAAATTTTAGTGCCCATCTTGGAATCGAGATTGTGCCTTTACAAAAATTGTTTAACAAACATTTAATATGCACATATTTTGAAAACTTTAGTATGATTCTGTCGTTTTGGGAACATTCTTTGTGTCAAAATATCGCAAAGGAACAAATTTCTTCAAATTTCTCCAACTCTTCTCAACACATAACAAGAAACTTCTAGCAAAGATTTGTCACTTAATTACGGAGATTACAAAACATTTTCAACGCAATTAAATTACTACTACTGCTACTACTACTACTACTACTGCTGCTACTACTACTACTACTACTACTACTACTACTAATACTACTAATACCACGGGTGCTACTACTACTACTACTACTAAGTTATTACTATAATTATATAGATAAATATTCACTACTGCCATAAATGTTATATTATATGTTACTCATACATTGTGTAAAAAAGCCTGAGTGTGAATAAAGAATCTGAAATCTGAATCTGAAACAAAGTGGTGAACTCACCATAGATTGACATACAAGCAGCCCTCAAGGGAAACTAATTAGTGTGAAAAGCTTTGGATCCATTCCCGTAACTATATGACTACTGTAAGCCACCAGACAATATTTTCGGTGGACAATAACTCTGGATGTGCTGAATATTTTGAAAACTATTTGATTGAGAGTTGTAGGGGCCTTAGCCACCAATACCTCTCAGTCAAATTGTTTTCAAAATATACAGCATATCCAGAGCTAAAGCCCATGTGAAATGTTGTCTACAGAAATTCAACTGGCAGACAGTTAAGTACAGTATAAGGAGTTAAGCTACAAATTGAATTATATTTTATCTCGTTTTGTTGTTGATTCGTTCAGGACACTGTGTATATGCTGGATCGTGGTCAGAATATCAACCAGCGACCAAACATCATGTACGTCTCCACAACAAGCGGATCTAGCTGGATGGAGCTGCATGAGTTTGTGGATGTAAGAAGCTTGCTTTAGAATTTGAATAGTGTAATTATAATTTTTAGCTCGTGTGTCATGTTGTCAGACGGCCAAGCGAGCTTGACCCTATGTGACATCACAGAAGTACGGATCGAATGCACGCAACCAGGCTGGCTTTTGATCGTAACTCGGAATTGTCGCTATCTGGATCTGCTGATTCAGAAAATGTAGTAATTTATTAACGTTTAGCTATTAAGGATTAGCTCTTTAATGGTCATGATTGTCAAGAAAATTGTTTTAAATATAGTTAATGTTAGTTTTGCAGGTTAACAGAAGATTATTTTTGGAAATTTACCACTGGAATTACTGGCTCGGAGAGTGACCCAGTCATTTTAGTGGTAAAATTTCACAAAACATTTTTTCTTATCGTGAAAATAGACATGCATAGCCCAACACAGGCCATTTTCTGACTGACTTGGCCATTAAAGGGTTAATTTATAATATCTTATGATGACATGATAGAATTCTGAAAATGCCTGCCTAGATGTGACACCGGAATAGCTACATGTACTATAATATGAAATGATATTTCTTTAACAATTCTTACATTCTCTATGAAATGATTCATAATGGACCTTTCCAGTTTTAGCTATGCCCCGCCAATCTCTATATAAGCTCCACCCACACCTCGCTCGTGTTTGAGTCGATTGATCTCTGAACTCCTGACCATCAATTTCCAGAAACCTATACAGGTAAGCTGTTGAATATTTTGAAACGAATTTGACTGAGTGCTGTTGCTGCCTATGGCAGCAACATCACCCAGTCAAATTAGTTTCAAAATATTCAACAGTATGTTTCTTAAATAACAAAAACATGCAATTCGTACAACATGTCAGACCATTACACGTTAAAGGCGGGCTTAATCGAATCATTCATGACGTCATGATTTTGACGTCGGCATACATGTCGAAATGGAATCATGAATTCTCTGTAATGTCACTTGTTTGAGACATTTTATCAAGATTTGTTTCTTCTCTTTCAGCCCAGCTGTGTCCATTTTGCCGAAGAGAAGTATCAGTTTTTGATCCATCAACTGGACTTGTTCAAAGCACTGTGTCATGTAAGGCTTGTATTACATTCTTTACTTAATACCGTGCTCGGCTAATGATCATGGTGTTTATTAACCGTTAACTCTCAAAACGGCCAAAAATGGCTTCTGCATTGGTGCTTTGGCACATCCATTTGCAGAACAGGAGAAAAGTAATTTTGACTATTTTCCACTGGAATGACTGACTCGATTGTCGAGCCAGTTATTCCAGTTGTAATTTTTCAAAAATAGTCTTCTGCTCTGCAACCACGTTAACCATTTAGCCCTTATAGACAAGAAATTCTTTATCATTGTTGAAATACTCTGTGAATATAGTGAAACTAAAGAGCTGCTGCTGCTGTATATGGCAGCAACAGATTACAGCCATTTTAGTTTGAAAATATTGAACAGATTTCCTGTATAGTTGTTTTGAAAATGAAGCACAGGAATTTGAATGCTTAATTAAAAATTATTTTTCCCAGGGTCGTAATGATGTTGCGATCTCGTTCGTGACGCGTGAGGTGGGCTTCCTGAGTTGGGAGGATGCATTCCTGTGTCTCAGGCTCGAGATATTACCAGAGTACATCCGAGCAAAATTCTGTGAACTCATCATAAGTAAGGAAGAGGGGGTTGGGGGATGGATGTTTGTGTGTGTGTGCGCGTGGGCACGCTTGTGTGTGCCTGCGCATGCATGCATGCGTGTGTGTGTGTGGCTGTTGCTGCCTATGGAAGCAACAGCTCTCAGTCAAATTAGTATCAAAATAGTCAACAAAGTTGTTAGTAAATTGTATATTCATCACATACAATTTGTACACTTGACAGACATTTATCTTTCATGACAGAGTTATAATGCCTCATTTTGTTTGTGACGTCAGCCTACATGTTATGCAATTGATTATGCGGTCATATACTTCAGTCACAGATCAGATCCTTTCGTTGTGGTGCCACCTGTGATTAGGAAGGCCATGTTGGTACTCGCTAAGTTGGTCACTATGGACAGGTAGAAGTATTTGAATCATCTAATGGTCAAGCCGGAGACGAAAAGGTTCTGTTGTTGTCTTGAAGAATGTTCATTTGCAGATAATATTTGAAAACTTAGCACTGAATTTCATGGAGTGATAGCTTCAAGCCAGTCATTCCAGTGGCAATGATAATGTATCAAAAATATTTTTCTCTTGCACTGCAAAATGGATAGACAATAAGCTGCTGTATTCTCTTAACTAATCTTAACTATTAAAGGTGCATATTCACACCAGAATTCTTGAAAATAAAATTGTTACAAGTTTATACTTTTAGAGGATTAAATTATGTGCCTACACGTAATGAAACAAAATAAACCTGAACACATGACAATTTCATTAAGAAGCAGCATGCTGATGCTGAGGTCACAATGTCAAGGGTCAAGGTCACTGACCTTGATACAAAACTCAGTTTTTTTCAATGTTAATTTTTTGCGTTTAGCAAAACTTCTTGGCTTAACTTTCATGATTGGTAAATTTTATACATTGTTACCTACTATGTTAGGAAGCAGCATGTTGACACTGATGTCACAACATCGAAGGTCAAGGTCATTCTGACCGCTACAAAGCTTTGTTGTTTTTCAATGTTAAATTTTCAGGCTCTAGCAAACCTTATCATGTTATATTTTGGGATTGCTTAACCCTAATGGAACACAACTTGGGTACATGGTTACTTATACCAAGAGGACACAGGATGGTGACATGGAGGTAACCAGGTCAAAGGTTGAGCCAATTATAATATTGCTATTTGACCTCTGCTTTTTCAACCTTAAGTTTTTCCATTCAGCAAATCAATTATATTTCAGGATTGGTTAATTCTATTGGAACTAAAATTGAATACAAGTTTACCTATAAAGTTTGGAAGCAGCATAATAACACAGAGGTCACAAGGTCAAATGTCAATGCCACTGTGACAAACATGAGACAGGCGAGATATTAATTTCCGTGGAATTCTTGTTGTAAGTTGTGAAACTGAATTAGAGGCACAAGTCGTAATAACATATACAAAATGAAATCATCATGTGCAAATATTTAATTTTTTTCATTATATCTAGGCACTCA
Source organism: Chaetoderma sp. LZ-2023a (assembly GCA_034401795.1). Classification (NCBI taxonomy): domain Eukaryota; kingdom Metazoa; phylum Mollusca; class Caudofoveata; order Chaetodermatida; family Chaetodermatidae; genus Chaetoderma; species Chaetoderma sp. LZ-2023a. Next base: position 108,466,039 of record CM067367.1, read on the forward strand.
ATCTAAGCTATATTAAGTCTATATATACATGTATATATTTGTAAATGATGTTTCCTGCTCGAGCTTCTGCTGACCATTATGCCGGTTTAAACAGATGATTGATACAGCTAGTATTTGGCCATGTCATGTAATTGTTCAGACGAGTTTCCTTGTAACTTTGCCTACATGTTGTACTTGTTGGCTCTCAGAACCCTGTTGATGTTGGGTTTAAAACAAAATTTGTTAATTATATCATTCATGGTTAGCTCACCTGGCCTGAAAGGCCAAGTGAGGTTATGCCGTGGCGACCGTCCGTCCGTCAACTTTTCCTTTAAACGGCTTCTTCTCAAGAACCAGTGGGCCGATTTCAATTATATTTGGCAGGAAGCATCCTTAGGCCATAGGGATCCAAGTTTGTTCAAATGGAGCCAATCTGCCAGATTGGCCAGTGGCCATCTTGGATTTCAGCCGATTTTAGGAAAAATCTTCTTCTCTGAAACCACTTTTGGAATCGATTCAAAACTCATGAAACATCATCTAGGGAAAGAGGTAAGCCAACTTTGTTCAAGAAGACTTGATTGACCAAATGGTTCGGTGGCCATTTTGGATGACCTAGTTTTCCCAAATTTCTTCTCCAGAACCACTGAAAGGATCAGGCCGAAATTTGGGAGATATGATCAGGGACTAAGGGCCATTAAGGTTTGTTCAAGCGAAGTTGATCCGTCAAAAAACATGGCCGCGGTGGGCCAATCAAAATGTAGCGTGTTTGGTGGCCATATTGGATTTTTTTATTTGATGGATTTTGAGGTAGAAATTGGTTCTATATATGGTTTTGGGTATTCGGAGCTCAAATTTACCATTTTAAAAACTGTCGGATAAACGGTTTGGTGGCCATCTTGGATTATTTTCCTGCCAAAGGCACCCATACTAAAGCAATCGGAAATTTAAAATGTCTTCTTCTGGAGAATTACTAGGCCGATTTCAATTATATTTAGCAGGAAGCATCCTTAGGGCATAGGGATCCAAGTTTGTTCAAATGAAGCCGATCGGCTAATTTGGCCGGTGGCTATCTTGGATTTTGGTCGATTTTAGGAAATGTCTTTAAAGATCTTCTCCGAAATCGCTTAGGGAATCGATTCAAAACTTATGAAACCTCATCTAGGGAAAGACATGAGCCAAGTTTGCTCAAGACGACTTGATTAACAGAATGGTTCGGCGGCCATCTTGGATGACCTAGTTTTCCCGAAAACGACTTCTTTACCAGAACCACTGAAGGGATCAGGCCGAAATTTGGGAGATATGATCAGGGACTTAGAACCATTAAAGTTTGTTCAAGGGAAGTTACTCCGTCAAAAAACATGGCCGCCATGGACCAATCAAAATGTTTGGCGGCCATATTGAATTTTTTTTATTTGATGGATTTTGAGGCTAAAATTGGTTTCATATATGTTTTTGGGTATTCTGAGCTCAAATTTGCAATTTTTGAAATTTTCGGATAAACAGTTTGATGGCCATCTTGGATAATTTTCTCGTCAAAAGCTCCCATGCTAAAGCAATGGGAAATGTAAAATGTGTTCTCGAGAACTACTCGACCGATTTCAATTATGTTTTGGCAGGAAGCATCCTTAGGGCATAGGGATCCAAATTTGTTCAAATGAACCCAATCGGCCAATTTGCCCGGTGGCCATTTTGGATTTCGGCCGATTTTAAGAAATGTCTTTAAAAATCTCCGAAACCGCTTGTGGAATCTTCATCTAGGCCAAGAGGTAGGCCAAATTTGTTCAAGAGGACTTGATTGAACAAATGGTTCGGCGACCATTTTGGATGACCTAGTTTTCCCGAAAACGACTCCTCCAGAACTGCTGAAGGGATCAGGCCAAAATTTGGGTGGTATGATTAAGGACTAAGGGCCATTAAAGTTTGTTCAAGGGAAGAAAAAAACCTGGGCACCATGGCAGCATGTTTGGTGGCCATATTGCACTTGCAAAAATGTCCACAAACTCATTTAAATGACTACTAAGCCACCCACCAACAATTTTGACAAAAATTGATGGTGCTCCAGGTGAGCGACACAGGCCCCTTGGGCCTCTTGTTGTTAGTGGAGTATTCATTGTCGTCAGGTTAACATTCACTGGGGCCAGGTTAACATTCACTGTGGTCAGGTTAACATTCACTGTGGTCAGGTTAACATTCACTGTGGTCAGCTTAACATTCACTGTGGTTAGGTTAACATTCACTGTGGTCAGGTTAACATTCATTGTGGTCAGGTTAACATTCATTGTGGTCAGGTTAACATTCACTGTAGTCAGGTTAATATTTACTCTGACCAGTTACTTGTAGCACATGCCGAATGTTCTGCAATATGCAACAAGTGTAGATCACTATAACATCTTCTTTTATGAAACATGTTTAATGCTTAATGGTCATGAAGCTTGTCGCGTGGTAATTCCTGCATAGAGTGTATTGACACTGAACACTGGCTTGCTGTGTGGCAATTCCTGCATAAAGTGTATTGACACTGAACACTGGCTTGCTGCATTGTAATTACTGCATGAAGCATATAGACAGTGAACACTGACTTGCTACATTGTAATTACTGCATAAAGCATATTGACAGTGACCACTGGCTTGCTGTGTGGTAATTACTGCATAAAGCATATTAACAGTGACCACTGGCTTGCTGCATTGTAATTACTGCATAAAGCATATTGACAGTGAACACTGGCTTGCTGCATTGTAATTACTGCATGAAGCGTATTGACAGTGAACACTGGCTTGCTGCATTGTAATTACTGTATGAAGCGTATTGACAGTGAACACTGACTTGCTGCATTGTAATTACTGCATAAAGCATATTGACAGTGAACACTGGCATGCTGCATTGTAATTACTGCATGAAGCATATTGACAGTGACCACTGGCTTGCTGCATTGTAATTACTGTATGAAGCGTATTGACAGTGAACACTGACTTGCTGCATTGTAATTACTGCATAAAGCATATTGACAGTGACCACTGGCTTGCTGCATTGTAATTACTGCGTGAAGCGTATTGACAGTGAACACTGGCTTGCTGCATTGTAATTACTGCGTGAAGCGTATTGACAGTGACCACTGGCTTGCTGTGTGGTAATTACTGCATGAAGAATATAGACAGTGAACACTGGCATTTTTGTCACGTGGTAATTACTGCATGAAGCATATTGACAGTGAACACTGGCTTGCTGCATGGTAATTACTGCGTGAAGCATATTGACAGTGAACATTGGATCGCTACATTGTAATTACTGCATGAAGCATATTGACAGTGAACACTGAATTGCTGCATTGTAATTACTGCATGAAGCATATTGACGGTGAACACTGGATTGCTGTGTGGTAATTACTGCATGAAGCATATTGACAGTGAACACTGGCTTGCTGGATTGTAATTACTACATAAAGCATATTGGCAGTGAACACTGGCTTGCTGGATTGTAATTACTACATAAAGCATATTGGCAGTGACCACTGGCTTGCTGTGTGGTAATTACTGCATGAAGCATATTGACAGTGAACACTGACTTGCTGCATTGTAATTACTGCATGAAGCATATTGACGGTGAACACTGGATTGCTGTGTGGTAATTACTGCATGAAGCATATTGACAGTGAACACTGGCTTGCTGCATTGTAATTACTGCATGAAGCATATTGACAGTGAACACTGGCTTGCTGCATTGTAATTACTGCATGAAGCATATTGACAGTGAACACTGGCTTGCTGTGTGGTGATTACTGCATAAAGCGTATTGACAGTGAACACTGACTTGCTGCATTGTAATTACTGCATGAAGCATATTGACAGTGAACACTGGATTGCTGTGTGGTAATTACTGCATGAAGCATATTGACAGTGAACACTGGCTTGCTGTGTGGTAATTACTGCATGAAGCATATTGACAGTGACCACTGGCTTGCTGCATTGTAATTACTGCATGATGCATATAGACAGTGAACACTGGATTGCTGTGTGGTAATTACTGCATGAAGCATATTGACAGTGAACACTGGCTTGCTGTGTGGTAATTACTGCATGAAGCATATTGACAGTGAACACTGGCTTGCTGCATTGTAATTACTGCATAAAGCATATTGACAGTGAACACTGGCTTGCTGCATTGTAATTACTGCATAAAGCATATTGACGGTGACCACTGGCTTGCTGCATTGTAATTACTGCGTGAAGCGTATTGACAGTGAACACTGGCTTGCTGCATTGTAATTACTGCGTGAAGCGTATTGACAGTGAACACTGGATTGCTGTGTGGTAATTACTGCATGAAGCATATTGACAGTGAACACTGGCATGCTGCATTGTAATTACTGCATGAAGCATATTGACAGTGACCACTGGCTTGCTGCATTGTAATTACTGCATGATGCATATTGACAGTGAACACTGGCTTGCTGTGTGGTAATTACTGCATGAAGCATATTGACACTGACCACTGGCTTGCTGCATTGTTAATTACTGCATGAAGCATATTGACAGTGAACACTGGCTTGCTGCATTGTAATTACTGCATGAAGCATATTGACAGTGAACACTGGCTTGCTGCATTGTAATTATTGCATGATGCATATAGACAGTGAACACTGACTTGCTGCATTGTAATTACTGCATGAAGCGTATTGACAGTGAACACTGGATTGCTGTGTGGTAATTACTGCATGAAGCGTATTGACAGTGAACACTGGCTTGCTGTGTGGTAACTACTGCATGAAGCATATTTACAGTGAACACTGGCTTGCTACATGGTAATTACTGCATGAAGCATATAGACAGTGAACACTGACTTGCTGCATTGTAATTACTGCATGAAGCATATTGACAGTGAACACTGGTTTGCTGTGTGGTAATTACTGCATAAAGTGTATTGACAGTGAACACTGGCTTGCTGTGTGGTAATTACTGCATTAAGCGTATTGACAGTGAACACTGACTTGCCGCATTGTAATTACTGCATGAAGCGTGTTGACAGTGAACACTGGCTTGCTGCATTGTAATTACTGCATGAAGCATATAGACAGTGAACACTGGATTGCTGTGTGGTAATTACTACATGAAGCATATTGACAGTGAACACTGGCTTGCTGCATTGTAATTACTGCATGAAGCATATAGACAGTGAACACTGGCTTGCTGCATTGTAATTACTGTATGAAGCATATTGACAGTGAACACTGGCTTGCTGCATTGTAATTACTGCATGAAGCGTATTGACAGTGAACACTGACTTGCTGTGTGTTAATTACTGCATTAAGCGTATTGACAGTGAACACTGACTTGCTGTGTGTTAATTACTGCATGAAGCGTATTGACAGTGAACACTGACTTGCTGTGCGTTAATTACTGCATGAAGCGTATTGACAGTGAATACTGGCTTGCTGCATTGTAATTACTGCATGTGTGTACATCCTAATTGTGTATGTATTAACTTTGTGTGAAGGTTTGCGTTCTTTGTTTCACAGCTTTATTTGTTGATGTTGGCAACAATTACTCTGTGTTGGACAATCCAAACATCTGCTTTGTGTATGACTATGTGGGATCAAAGGATGCAGAGAAAGGAGAGGACCAATACGTGAGTCTTACACATTTAATTACAGCCCTACCTCACCATTGTGGCCATGTGTCTTTTACTCTTATAGGGCCACAACTATTGGGCTTTTTCATCTTTATGCCCTAGTTTTCACCCCAGCAATGGCAGTGTCTGAGTGTACTATTTTCAAGATGAACATTTTAAGAGTAATGTGACTGCAATATCTTTGTGAAGGAGGGAAAGAGAATTTCCAGACTTTGGCCATGATCTGGATGAAAACCTAGATCGGATCAAATTCTGGATCTATGGATACCTTGGAAACCTCTTGTCCCATTTTCCAGAAAAAATGGTGTGACCGTACAGTTAGATTCCACAAGTGTTTCTATCATTTGAAAAATGCAACAAATCTTGGGGGAAAAATGGAAAATCAGAAAGAAGTTGCGATGTGACAAAAATCGTGGGAGGGAGGCTTTATTATTAGAGTGATACTAAAAGACGGACCTGAATCCAGGTCCCAAAAAACTATGTACCCGGGTGCGGACTTGGACTTGCATACTAAAAGGTGTATATTTGACCCTTTGACCTCAAAATCAAGGTACATTTTCACTTCAAGAGATATAATTACCTCCCTAACACTGTGGTATTTCCTAGATATCAACCTTCACTCAATAACCCCAGATTAAAAAAGATAGGTGCCCTTATTTGGCTGGTAGACAGGTAAAAAGACAATAAAAGATTTGGTACCAGAGCTGCTTCGCAGCATGCTCCCTGGGCCGAGTAATTTATTGACTTCTTCATCTGCTCCTGAGCAGAAAATCCCCACCGCTGATTCTGGTGTCCATTGTGGTCTGTGGTCCGAAAATGTTTTAGAATCAGTGGTGGCTTCAGTAGATCTTGGAAGGCCCGCCGCCTTGCCAATGGATCCTGGAGCAGGTGTAAATGATCCCGGCTGGAGGCGTGCCTCGTCGGTTGATCTTGGACCAGGGCCGCAGGACACAGGCTTGTGCCTAGAGTGTCCGCACCCGAATGGTACCGCTGCCTCTTACAGTACCTTCCCTGGCCAGCCCGGGTTAGCGCTCTTTGCTAGCCTAGAGGCAGTGTATGATGGCCAGGAGGAAGAGGATTTTCTGCTGGGTTCATCTGTTGAAGCCGTGGACATGGAAACGGATGATCATGCACCACTCACGGGGGGGGGGGGCACAGCCGATTTCACTTCAAGAGTATACTTACCTCCCTAATACTTTTGATATTGCTAAATATTGGCTTTCACTCAATAAACACTCAGATTTAAAACAGTTAGGTGCCCCTACTGGGCAGGGAGTCAGAGCGTAGTCTGGCGGATGCCAGCCCCACCACCGCGCATGCGCAGACTAGCACTTCCTCTTTGCTAGATTATTGGCAAAGAGAACACACATGTCTTTTTGAATCATAAGCTTTTCTTACTCTTAAACTGTTTAATTGGTGTTATTTTGGAGTGATAGTGTCTGATTTGGATGGCGGGAGGATACACTTCGCCACAGAAGGACTTAGGACCTTTAAATCAGGTGACTTCTAGTAAAATTAGCGAGTTTTCTTCCCGGTGTATTGTGTTTCCGGGACTCGCGTTTACCGTGATAAGCGCCTTGGTTAGTTGGTTTATGTCAACTCGGTGCTACCTAGGACTAATTTCTCTTTCTGTTTATGTCCACAGGTCTGTATGACGCTAGGTGGTGACATCACAGCAGCAGAGAGTTAGTTTTCTCTCCACCATGGTTCCATTTCCTACTAACACTGTTAGGTTATCTAACCAAATGAAAAATTATGTCCAGTGAGTTGGAGGCCTAGTATAAAGGTCTTCTCACTTTGCCCTCTTGATCCAATTCCTTCCCCATGAGGTGGAGAGAGTTAAGAGGCGTGCAGATGGTGGAGTTCTCCGGTTCGTCACGTTGGATGGTTTGTCTATACAAAGTGTCAGGTATCTAGTTATTGATAATGTGGTGATGTTAATTATTGTAAACAAACAAAGGGAGATAATTAACATTTTTGCCAGAAAAGAGTTATCTATATGTATCTGATGGTTGTGTAGTCGACTTATCCATTCAGCATACAATTCGTCCTTGCACTTGGATGTTTTGTTGGGATCGAATTTTTTCCTGTCACGGGATTAATGACGTCATAATCAGCCTGGCTATGTATTTATCAGCAATTCAAGCGCTATGCTGGTTTCTGATGTATATTGATCTTTATGATCGTTTTCCTTCTCTTTGAGTTGGATTGAGTTTCTAAGCTTAACTAGTTGCTCATACTCCTTGTCCTTTGCCCTGTTTCAGGGACCGGGTTGCGCGTCCTGTGGACGTTTTCTTCATCAAAAGTTCTGGCCTCATCTGTGCTATCTATGTAGCCCTTGTGGTCCCTTGGTTAATTGTGACATATGTAAGCACTGGGGGGGCGAGTTAATGTCCGAATTCTTGTGCTGCTTACAGGCGACGGACAAGGTGGTAGAGGAGGAGAAGAAGAAGAAGCGGAAACGAGAGGTTGTAAGTAGGAAGGGTAAGGGGAAGGTCTCGTCCGCGGTGGATATGGAGGCCTTCCGGACCGAGATGTTGGGAGAGATGAAGAGGACAATAAAGGATTTGGTTCCAGGGTTGCTTCGTGGCATGCTTCCTGGACCAAATCCTTTACTGTCCTCATCATCGGCTTCGGAGCAGGTAATCCCCGCCTCTGGATCGGTTTTCCTTAGACCGCTTCCGTTGTTCGACGATTCAGAGGTGGCCCCATTAGAGGGGGCGTTCCACGACCCTGGCAGCAGGCTTATTGCCGCGCCGATAGGGGACCGTGGACGGTTGTCGCTGGAACCCGCGGGCTGCTTATCAGTCCAGGGGTATCCGCACGCCGCGGTGGCCAGTACCTCCTATGGCACCGTTCCTGGTCAGCCCGGGTTAGCTCTCTTTGCTGACCCGGGGTCTAATCTTTCTGACCAGGGTGATGAGGATTACCTGCTAGGGTCGCCGTCTGACGACGTGGACATGGATGAAGACGTTTGTGCACCCCTCGCGGGGAATGCAGGCGCCTTATTCCACGGTTTTACTCACCCTGGAGTAGAGTCCGCGGCTCAGGTGGTGGCCCAGGGCGCTGCTGATGGCCAGCGGTACCGCATACCTCGGCTTGCCGAGGGTGTTGCTGGTGCTGGCCGGGCCCGTGGTGGCGCTATATATACCCCGCGCTCTGCCACGGTGCCTGCTCCTGGTCAAACCAGTGATATTCTCATGCCGGTGCTGTCAGGCCCGCATGTTTTCCCTGGCTTGCCAGGTGTATCAGCGTACCCGCCGTCAAGCTCTACTGCTTGCGCTCAGGAGGAAGACGAAGGACCCCGTCTTGTAGAGCGCTCGCAGTTAGCCACGGAGGAGGATTGGTATGACGCTTGCCAGTGGCTGGTGAGCGTTAGGCCTGATCTGCCCGTGGAGCAGTCGACTAGCCAGCGTGTTCACACGCCGTGGTTAGCTGGGAAACCGACTGCTAACGCTATGCCTTCTCTGCCGCTGGCGGAGCATGTCGTTGACATGTTCAAGGCGGCGGAGACGTCCATTAACTCGAGTGGACGTCTCGCGAAGGCCCCTCGCGAGGTGGCCAGGCGTTGTCGCATCGTGCCCCTGGATTACCAGCGGTACGGTGTGGTACCCAAGCCCAGCGTGGATGACCGCGCGGCTTTGGGTGAGGATGCGCGGCCAGGCTCCCGTTCTGACACGGGGGTCTTGTGCTCGAACGCGTTGCGTTCGGCGAATACCGCGTTGCGTGATGCGGAGGAGAGTGGGAGGGCTTCGATTGCCGCTCTGTCCCACGTCTCCCAGCTGTTACAGGGGGTAGTAACGGCATCCGCATCGCGCCAGCCAAGCCCGGTTACGGTCCAGCGAGCCATCCAGGATGGTATTAACCTGGCGCTGGACTGTATGACTCGGGCGGTGACCAGGAGTGTCCGGGCAAGACGCACGTTTGCCCTGGACAATCTGTGCCCGTCTCAGGACCTGTACAATAGGCTACTCCGTACGCCTATGACGGGTCCTGGTCTTTTTGGAGGTGAGGGATGTCGCCACCTCCAGGAGACGGTCACCCTGGTGAATAACCAGAGGGCGCTGCGCGAGCAGTTTGAAGTGCTGCGTCGTGCTAACGTTCGCGCCGCGGCCCCTGCGTATCGTCCCCTGCAGGCTCGAGGTGGTGCTGGCCAAGTCAGAGGCCAGCCACCGTCGCAGCGTCGGCCTCGGCCGCGTGCGATTCGGCCAGCAGCGAGGGGGGCGCAGGTTCCTCAGGCGCCGTCAGCCAGGCAGCCGCCCGCGCACCGAGGTGCGCGCGGGGCGGGGCGGGGCGCGCGAGGATCTGGGCGTGGTTATCGGTCCTGACAGGACGCTTACCGCGGTAAGAACCACTCCGGTGTGTATGGCAACGGAGACAGTGCCGCTCTTGCATGCCTTGTGTCCACCGCGGTCCCTAGGTGGACCGGTGGGAGGCCGGCTAGCCGACCACATGCAAGAGTGGGAACGGTTAACTCAGGACCGTTTAGTCTTGCGATGGCTTTCCGTCGGGTATCATCCAGAGTGGATGACAGGCCCGCCGTCGCGACTGTCTCTAGTGCCAGTCTGGACTCCCATTCCGAGAGAGCCAGAGCAAAGGTTGTGTATCGAGGAGGAGATAAATTCCCTCGTACAAAAAGGAGCTATTCAGCCGGCACAAAGGTGTCCGGGCTTCTATTCAACCCTGTTCTTAGTAACAAAACGCACCGGAGGGTGGAGACCGATTCTCAACCTCAAGCCATTGAACAAGTTCATCGAGACGCCCAGTTTCAAGATGGAAACGGTGCGCTCGGTGTTGGCGGGGTTGGAGAGGGGGATGTGGACGGCGTCGATAGATTTGAAGGACGCTTATTTCCACATCCCCGTCCACGGGAGTTTCTGTCGCTTCCTGAGATTTGCATTCCAGGGCAGACAGTGGGAATTCAGGGTGTTACCCTTCGGAATTTCCACGGCTCCTCGGGTTTTCACCCGTGTGGTTCTTGCGATCACAGCATACCTCCGCAGGAGAAGCATAGCAGTCCACACGTACATAGACGACTGGCTGTTGAAAGCGCACACCCGGGAAAGTTTGTCGGCCAATCTGGAGATTGTTTTGAAAACTCTCACAGACTTAGGCTGGATGATCAATTTCCCAAAATCAGAGCTGACTCCATCCCAGAAGTTTGTTTACCTGGGGATGTTCTTCGATCTAGAGACAGGATATGTTTATCCTACTCAGGAGAGAGTTCAGAAACTCATCTCGTTAATTCAGTCAGTGTGCGACAGTCGTCATGTCCTGGCACGGGTTTACTTGAGAATGCTGGGGTTGATGGTTTCATTGGAACCAGTCATTCCTCAGGCCGCCTTACGCAGGCGGCCGATCCAGTTATTTCTCATGACACAATGGACCCAGAGTACAGGTTCGCTGGACTCGAATGTGTCAGTGTTGGCGCCTCTCATTCACCACCTGCAATGGTGGTTGAATACAGAGAATCTCTTGCCGGGGGTTTTGCTAACCCCTCCCCACCCTCAGGTGACGGTGTATACAGATGCATCGATGGAGGGCTGGGGAGCTTGCCTGGAAGAGTACACGATATCAGGGCTTTGGAATCTGGAACAGTCAAAGGAACATATAAATCTACTGGAGCTAAAAGCAGTAGTCCTGGGCCTGGAACATTTCTTACAGAAAGTTCAGGGCAAGATTGTTCTTATTCGTTCAGACAACTCAACAGTTGTGACTTACATAAACCGCCAGGGCGGAACGAAGTCGCCCAGTCTCTGTATGATGACATGGAAACTGCTTTGTTGGTGTCTGGATCACCAGATTACCTTGAAAGCAGTTCATATTCCGGGAAGGTTAAACCTGCTAGCAGACTCATTGAGCCGAAGGATGAGTGTTTTACCCACGGAATGGCAACTAAATCAATGTGTGGCGGATCGTCTGTTCGACCATTGGGGGAAACCCAACATCGATTTGTTCGCAACGAAGAAGAATGCGAAGATGACGACGTACGTCTCTCCGATTCCGGATCCAAGCGCTTTCGCAACAGATGCGTTAGCTATCAGCTGGGGGAGAATGTATGCATACGCATTCCCTCCAGCAATCCTGATTCCAAAAATTCTTCAGAAAATCAGACAAGAGGAATGCCAAGTGCTTCTGATCGCCCCGGATTGGCCAAGCCGATCATGGTATACGGATCTGCTGGACCTTCTGGTCTGCAATCCGGTTCCTCTGCCTCTGATGGACGATATTATCTTCCAGGGCAAGGCCCTTCACAACAATCCGTCAATGTTCAGATTGACTGCGTGGATGTTGTCAAGGAATCTAGAATTAAGGAGGGCTTTTCTGAGCAAGCAGCCATGTTTATGGCCAAAGCCAGGAGGGGGTCAACCTCCAGAGCATATAATTATAAAATCAACAGATTTGCAGAATGGTGCTCAAAAAGATGTATTGATCCAATGGATTCATCTATTCAAGTAGTAGCTGATTTCCTCTGTCACCTCTATGATGCCTATAGCCTCAAGCCTAACTCTATTGCTGGTTATAAATCAGCATTAATGTCTGTTATTCCTTGCTTGGCTAAGAGGGGAAGTGATGAAGTAAATACATTAAATGTATTAATTAAAGGCATGGGCAATCTAAGACCAAGGAATCCACCTGTGATTCCGTCTTGGAGTTTATCGCTAGTGCTTCAAGTACTAGGTGATAAGCCTTTTGAACCACTTAGTTCCATTTCTATGAAACTATTAACACTGAAGACTGTGTTTTTAATTGCTGCGGCCTCGGCTAGGCGTAGGAGTGAAATTCATGCCTTATCAGCCGAGGATGACCGTTTTGTGGTTTCAGGGGAAGGCCTTAAGCTGCTACCTAGGGTTAATTTCTTGGCTAAAAATCAGTCGTTGAAATATCCAGGTCAACCTATTATTTTGCCTGCTTTAACTAGATATGATCCTAATTCTAAAGCATGGTGTCCCGTCCGGGCGCTGCGCCGGTACAAACAACGTACGGCGGAGTGGCGCACCGACCAGTCAGCGTTATGGTTGTCATATATTGAACCCCATGGCAGGGCTTCTAAGGACACCATTTCCAGGTGGATTGTGGAATGCATTCAGTTTTGCCATAAATCCGCCACCGGGAAGCAGGTTGACGTGGCCAAGGCTCACAGTGTCCGCGGCGTAGTGACATCCACGGCCCTATTTAATGGGGTCCCTGTGGATGATATTATGTCGGTGGCTCAGTGGCACTGTGAGTCAAGTTTTACAGACCATTATCTCCGTGACACCTCTAATCCTCTCGCCTTGTCGATTTTGAAAAAATAACTCGGTTTATATTTTTTGAGGAGGTTTTTCCTCATTACTTATATATTTCACAATTAATTTATGGAAACACCCACTTTTTTGGGCCTGCATCAGTCTTTACCAATGGGAAGATGATGTCAGCAGCCATTTTCAACAAGGTCAGTCTTGTTCATGTGTTGTCCGTTGTTGATTGTATTGTCACGATTACCCGTTATTAATATGGTGATGGTTTGTGTATTTGTGTGGTTCATTGTTGAGAGTTACGAAAATGGAGCTTTTTCGTCTCTGTCCTGTAGTACATGGCACTTGTACGTAGAGAGCGTATAGGACATTGAGGTCAGGCGACTCTTCCTCCCAGGAAGGAGGGGGGGGGGAGCGCATATGACATCGGTCATCTCTCATACATCGGTAGTGTTATCCGATGGTTAGTCAAATCCTGACTGTTTTTTCTTACAGTTTCAGAAGTTTAAGTGCCTTAAACGCAGAAAAGCGTATAGGGATGAGCTGGTCTTTTGACCTCGCCTCCCTCCCGCCAGATTCACTTTCGAATTCTGGCAATATCAAAAGTATTAGGGAGGTAAGTATACTCTTGAAGTGAAATAAACGAAATCTAGGATTTCTTTTTTCACGAGAGAGTTGATACTTACCTCCCTAGATACGGACCCGGCCTCTCCACCCCACAGAGGCTCGGTCTTCAGGCTCTTAATAGTTGCATGTGTGTCAGCCAATAATCTAGTCAGAGGAAGTGCTAGTCTGCGCATGCGCGGTGGTGGGGCTGGCATCCGCCAGACTACGCTCTGACTCCCTGCCCAGTAGGGGCACCTAACTGTTTTAAATCTGAGTGTTTATTGAGTGAAAGCCAATATTTAGCAATATCAAAAGTATTAGGGAGGTAAGTATCAACTCTCTCGTGAAAAAAGAAATCCTAGATTTCGTTTATTTTTTCCATAGAACTACTCCCACAGGGGTAACTTTCATGGCTCAAAGAGTGGTCTGGGTTGGAGCGGATGACCGCCGTTTCCGTATACCTCGGCTTGCTGAGGATATGACGACGGCTGGTCCGGGCCATGGTGTGGTGGATTACACCCCGCACATTTCCATGGCGCCAGCTCCTGGCTTTTCATCCATGGCGCAAGACATGCCTGCACTCTCGGGCCCGCATGTTTTCCACGGCCTGCCAGCAGTATCCACGGCTCCAGCCATGTTTATATCTGTGAGAGCATTCACAGGTGGCCACAGAGGAGGATTGGTCTGATGCGTGCCAATGGCTGGTAAGCGTTAGGCCAGAGCTCTGTGTAGAACAGTCGGCAAGCCAGTGGGACCAGTGCCCATGGTTGGCTGGAAAGCCGGCAGTTACCACCATGCCATCGCTGCCGTTAGCAGAACATATAGTTGATAGGTTCATGGTGGCGGAGACATCCATTAAGCCTAAGGGACGGCTTGCAAAGGCCCCAGGCAAGGTGGCGAGGCGGTGCCGTATTGTTGCTGACCAATACCAGAAATACGGTAAAGTGCCAAAGCGGAGCGCTGGTGATCGTGCAGTGCTTGGCGAGGACATGCGGCCAGGATCCTGTTCTGACACGGGAGCGCTGTCCTCGGGTGCCCTGCACTCAGCAAACACTGCATTGCGCAATGCAGATGCGAGCTCGAGAGTGTCCATAGCGATGCTCTCGCATGTCTCACAGCTGTTACAGGGTGTAGTAACAGCGTCTGCATCGCGCCAAGCAAGCCCTGTCTCAGTTCAGTGAGCCATCCAGGATGGTATTAACCTGGTTCTGGACTGTATGACTAGGGCAGTGACTAGAAGTGTCAGGGCGAGATGCACATTTGCACTAGATAATTTGTGTCCGTCTCAGGATTTGTACAACAGGCTGCTGCGGACGCCTATGTCAGGTCCTGGTCTTTTTGGGGGTGAGGGATGTAGACACTCTAGCCAATAATCAGAGGGCACTACGTGAACAATTTGAGGTGCTTCATAGGGAGCACGTGCAGCGCCCCCTGCGTACTGTCCACAGCAGGCCCGAGGTGGCGCTGGTCAAGTCAGAGGCCAGCCACCGGTGCAGCATAGGCCACGGCCATGCTTCACCGGCCTGCAGTGGGGCAGTGCAGGCTCCTCAAGGGCAGCTGTGGCGCACTAGGATCTGGTCGTGGTAATCATGCCTGATGGGACGATTTCCACAAGAACCAAACCAATGCTAGAACCAGAGACAGTCCCACTCTTGCACTGCTTATTTCCACCTCTCCCTAGGTGGACCCATGGGAGGTCGATTGACCTTCCACAAGCTGGAGTAGGAGCGGTTAACCCAGGACCGTTTAGTCTTCTGATGGCTTTCAGCTAGGTACCAGCCCAACTGGGTGATAGGCCCACCATCGCACATGTCTCTGGTTCCCATTTTGACTCAAATTCCAAGAGATCCAGATCAACGGTTATGTATAGAGGAAGAGATAAATTCCCTCATACAAAAAGGAGCAATTCAACCGGTGCATCTATTCAACCGTGTTTCTATTGACAAAGAGCACTGGAGGGTTGAGACCAATGCTCAACCTCAAGCCATTGAACAAGTTCATAGACACACTGAGTTTCAAAATGGAAACAGTAAAAATGGTGTTGGCGGGGTTTGAGATGGGAATGTGGGCGGCGTCAATAGATCTGTAGGATGCTTATTTCCACATTCCAATTGCAAAGAGTTTTCGGCGGTACGTGAGATTCGCATTCCAGGGCCGACAGTGGGAATTCAAAGTTTTACCATTTGGAGGGTGGGTTCTTGCAATAACAGCATACCTCCGCAGGAGAAGCATAGCAGTCCACACTTACATAGACGATTGGCTGTTAAAAGCACACAATCGGGAAAGCCTTGCAGCAAATCTGGAAATAGTTTTGAAAACTCTCACAGACTTCGGCTGGATAATAAACTTTCAGAAATCAGAGCTGACTCCATCCCAGAAGTTTGTTTACCTGGGAATGTTCTTCGATCTAGAGATAGGATATGTGTATCCTACTCAGGAGAGGGTACAAGTACTCATCTCATTAATACAGTCGGTGTGCATCAGTTGTCATGTACTGGCACGGGTTTACTTGAGAATGCTGGGGTTGATGGTTTCTCTGGAACCAGTCATTCCTCAGGTGGCCTTATGCAGGCGGCCTATCCAGTTATTTCTCATGACTCAGTGGACCCAGACTATAGGATCACTGGACTCGAACGTGTCAGTGTTGGAGCCTCTTATTCATCACCTTCAGTGGTGGATGAGGACAGAGAATCTCCTGGCGGGGGTGATGCTAACCTCTCCCCACCCTCAGTTAACGATGTATACAGATGCATCGATGGAGGGGTGGGCAGCTTGCCTGGAAGAAGCCACAGTATCAGGGCTTTGGAATCTGGATCAGTCACAAGAACATATCAATTTACTGGAATTACGTGCAGTAGTCATGGGCCTGGAACATTTCATAGAGAAAGATCAGAGCAAGATTGTTCTAGTTCGATCAGACAACTCAATGGTAGTGACTTACATAAACTGCCAGGGCAGAACGAAGTTGCTCAGTCTCTGTATGATGACTTGGAAATTGCTTTGCTGGTGCCTGAATCACAGGATTACCTTGAAAGCAGTTTGCTAGCAGACTCATTGAGCCGAAGGATGAGTGTTTTACCTACGGAATGGCAGCTAAATCAATGTGTGGTGGATCATCTGGTCAACCACTGGGGGAAACCCAACATAGATTTATTCGCAATGAAGAACAATGCGAAGATGACGACGTACGTCTCTCCGATTCCAGATCCGAGCGCTATCGCTACAGATGCGTTGGCTATCGGCTTGGTGGGAATGTATGCATACGCATTCCTTCCAGCAATCCTGATTCCAAAAATTCTTCAGAAAATCAGACAGGAGGAGTGCCAAGTGCTTCTGATTGGCCCAAATTGGCCACGCCAATCATGGTATATGGATCTGCTGGACCTTCTGGTCTGCAAGCCGGTTCCTCTGCCTCTGATGGACAATATTATTTTCCATGGCAAGTCCCTTCACAACTGCCCGTCAATGTTCCAATCAAGGAATCTAAAGTTTAAGAGGGCTATTCTGAGCAAGCAGCCATGTTTATGGCAAAAGCCGGAAGGGGGGTCAACCCTCAGAGCATATAAACAATAATCAATAGATTTGCAGAATGGTGCTCAAACAGAGATGTTAATCCAATGGATGCATCTATTCACGTAGTAGCCTTTGTCACCTGTATCATGCCTATAGCCTCAAGCTTAACTCTATTGCTGGCTACAAGTCAGCTTTGATGTCAGTTATCCCTTGCTTGGCTGATAGGGGAAGTGACGAAGTCTGTTCATTGAACACTTTAATAAAAGGCATGGGTAATCTAAGACCCAGAAGTCCTCCAGCGATTCCATGTTGGAGTTTATCTCTAGTACTTCAAGTGCTAGCAGATAAACCCAGTGAACAACTAAGTGCCATTTCCATGAAAATGTTGACACTTAAAACTGTATTTCTAACTGCTGCGACCTCTGCAAGACGGAGAAGCGAGATTCATGCTTTGTCCGCCGAGGCAGACCGTTATGTGGTTACAGGGGAAGGCCTTAGGCTTCTACCTAGGATAAATTTCATGGCTAAGAACCAGTCAACTAATTATTTTACCAGCTTTGACTAGGTTTGATCCTAATTCAAAAGCATGGTGTTTAGTCCGAGCATTAAACCGGTACAAACAACGTACACAGGAATGGCAGACGGACCCATCCTCATTATGGTTGTCTTATATTGAACCTCATGGCCGGGTGTCAAAAGACACTATATCTAGGTGGATTGTGGAATGTATTAAATTTTGCCATAAGTCCGCCACTGGTAAACAAGTTGATTTGGCAAGGCTCACAGTGTCTGTGGCGTAATGGCATCCACCGCACTGTTTAATGGGGTGCCGGTGGATGACATTATGTTGGTAGCTCAGTGGCACTGTGAGTCAAGTTTTACCGACCATTACCTCTGTGACACCACTAATCCTCTTGCCTTATCGATATTCAAAAGATGATCAGGTGTATATATTGTAGATAAGTTGCACTTGCTGTCTTCAGACAGTACATTTTAATTGTGGAAACAACTGCATATACATGTATCATATTTCCTTCACTGATGTGGAATGGATACAGATTTCATGCATAAGGTCAGTACTGCCTTTTGTTGTTACATAATTTATTGTCATGATATATTACCCTTATTAAACTAGAATGTAATGGTACCTGTGTATCATGTGGTTCATTTATTGAGCGTATACGAAATGAAGTCTTTCGTCTTGTGTCCTGTATTACTTAATACCAGTACTTAGAGAGCGTATGGGACATTGAGGTCATAGCTTCTCGTTTCCCAAAAAGAGGGGGGAGTGTATTTGACATTAATCTTGCCATCGGTTGTTAAAATCATTGCCTGATTGTGTGTCACACAATTTCAGATGTCAGTACTTCATGCACAAGAATGCGCAAGGGATGAGCTGGTCTTTTGACCTCGCCTCCCTCCTGCCAAATTCTCTTATGAATTCTGGCAATATCATAGTGTTAGGGAGGTAAGTATATCTCTTAAAGTGAAATAAACGAAATCACAGATTTCTTTTTTCACGAGAGAGTTTTTATAGGCTCAGTCTTCAGGCTTTTAAGTTGCATGTGTCGGCCAATAGTCAAGCTGAGGCAGTGACAGTCTGTGCATGCGCGAGGTTGGGGCCGGCATCTGGCTGACTGTCACCTGTCTACCTGCCCAATAAGGGCACCTATCTTTTTTAATCTGGGGTTATTGAGTGAAGGTCAATATTTAGGAAATATCATAAAGTGTTGGAGAGGTAAGTATAACTACTCTCTCGTGAAAAAAGAAATCCGTGATTTCGTTTAATTCCTAGCCAATTAGGATATGAAGAGATGTGTCAAATTTGTTGATTAAATCGTCCAAATTTATGCTGCAGACAGAGAGGCAGGCAGACAGACACAGTTTCATCGGGTGATCCTATGTATCCACTTTAATATAGTTGATTTCTTTGACTCTGTCTCCAAGAAAGTAATATTTTCCCCAATCTGTCTATGGCAAGCACATGCCTTCAGGGTCGATGAATTTCCCATATCTCATTTTCAAGAACAATACAGGAAAATTGAATATTTTGAAAATAATTTGACTGGAGGCCGTTGCTGCCTTAGGATGTAATGGCTTCCAGTTAATAAAATTAATTTCAAAATATTCAACAATTAGTTTTTATATCGTAGAGAATATACTTTTTCAGGGATTTGTCAATGAAAGGGTTAAGAGTGGTGGTCGTATGACCATGTATCTTAAAGGCGGATGCCAGATGCTCTAGTCTACTTTGTATAAAATGAATCTACAGACCGTAATGTGTTCAAAGATATAATTGTAAGCTCTGTGCTCAAATTAGAAATATATATCTTTGTTATTTAAATGTGTGATACATTAGTTAAATTTCTATTCCCAGATTTTTCTCGCTGTCATCCAATGGTATATCAACAAAATTGTGAATTGTATTTTATACGGGGATTCTCTTCAGCGGTGTTAGGAATATATAAAATATATTTGCGGAAATGTTGATAAACATATAATAACAGTCCTTTGTCTGATTTCTTTGATGTTGGCGATTTTGACATCAAGTTTTGATCTTGAGATAAATGAATGACGTGATAGTATAGCTATATCAGTACAATTGCCACTTTAGAATCAGGACTCACTGGCGCTACGGCAGATAATGTTATTAATGTTGCATCTATTAATATGAGAGTTTAAATAGTTCTTACATACATCGCAATTCATCTTTTTAAGTACTTATGTTTTCATACTAGCCTCAAAACCTCCTGAGATATTGTAATATTCATGTAATTGGCCGGTATCTTCATAGAAAATGGCCATCTTACGGTTCGGCAACTAATGTATGAAAATAACAAATATATTCCATAGATTTGCAGTAGTGTGATAAATGTCTTAATCTCTTCAATCTGTACATATGTAAATGATATCGATAGCACTATCACCGATAGAGATATCACCATCCAAAGGCATGCACTCATTATCATGGTTCTTGTCAGATGGGATTCAACCTATGATATCATAGGTTTAATTAACTCACAGAAAATTATAGCAACATAGCGTTTTTTAACACCATTTTAATCGGATTTATATATAAATGTTGCAGGAAATTTTTAGACAGTAGTTTAAATATGGGCTCTATGATAGAACTGCAGCTTTTATGCAAATGATGGTGACCCTTCTTGTGTTCCCCTTTAAGAACCCTCATCATTTTATTACAAAAGATGTTACCATGCAGCCAAGGGACTATCTTTACTGAGTACTTCTTGATGGCACGGTGTTCATTAATCATTACAGACAAGTATGGATGTACTATTGTATACTATGCTATACAAGACATAATATATGCACTGTGTTGGACGTCATTGTGACATCATCTTTATTATCATTGTGTTCTGTGCCTTTGCGCATGGGTTATATGACTATCACATTATATATGTTATGCACAAAACAGCAATTCCACAAACCTCAATGCAATGAAATGAACAGTAAACTAGATTTTCCCCAATGATGACATCATTTTGATGACATAATGACATCACAATCATGTACGAGGTTGTGCCAAAACTGTGTTCAGCTGTACTATTGACTTTATATTCCAGAAACCATTAAATATTCGCATAAACATATGTTAGAAATTCACTCACCTGTTGTGTAGGGATATATATATATATGGTAAAAGCTGGGTTAGAAATAACGTCATTTGATTTGCCAAAATAATAACATTGATTTTTAGACTTTATAGGCACCAAAGAATTAGAAACTCCATGTGACAAAAAATCACCAGTAATCTATGGAATTACAATAGTGAGCGATACAGACCTTGCGCCTCTTCTTTATTCTAGGTTGTGAAGGACTTGGTGACAATCTTTCCAACATTAAGAGACTGGATTTCAGACTTCCTCAGTAACAACATGATGATGACAGCTTCACAAATTGGTCATAACATCCTCATAGAGCAGGTTCTCAGACTTCTGCAACACCTGGTCAAGTTTGGCTACTACATGGATATGGACGATGTCACCTCATTACTCAAACCACTGCTCAGTCTTATGGATGGTAGCAGTGATCTCCCTTTCCCAAAAGACAAAACCAAAGGTGAGAAAATATCTTGGGAACTTTGTACTTTTCATAAATTTACATTGGTATGTTAGACTGTTATATTTCATAGTTACATTTTCACTCCTCAGTATATATTTAATTATATATGTGGGTTTTTTTAAGCATTGTTTATTCTGGAAAACTATTAAAGCCACATTTTACATTGAACTGCTTTTGGTGAATCTTTTATCAATCACAAATGGTAATCGTTGTGGTGTGAGTTTACCCACATGCAGCCATTTTCATTAATACAAACTAACTACATCTTTGCTATGTAAATATTATTCTATTGATTATTTTAAAACTAGTTTGAATGGCAGCTTTTGATGTCCAAGGCAACTTGTGGCCCAGCTTCGAGTCAATTTAATTTTAAAGTATTGAGCAGCTAAATGGAGTGATCTGATCTGTCACTCAAGTATATGACATCATAATCAATTATGTCACATGTAGTCTGACATCACAAGCATGATGGTGTCTTATTTTCACTTCAAGAGTATACTTACCTCCCTAATACTTTTGATATTGCTAAATATTGGCTTTCACTCAATAAACACTCAGATTTAAAACAGTTAGGTGCCCCTACTGGGCAGGGAGTCAGAGCGTAGTCTGGCGGATGCCAGCCCCACCACCGCGCATGCGCAGACTAGCACTACCTCTTTGCTAGATTATTGGCAAAGAGAACACACATGTCTTTTTGAGTCATAAGCTTTTCTTACTCTTAAACTATTTAATTGGTGTTATTTTGGAGTGATAGTGTCTGATT
This sequence comes from Chaetoderma sp. LZ-2023a, assembly GCA_034401795.1. NCBI lineage: Eukaryota > Metazoa > Mollusca > Caudofoveata > Chaetodermatida > Chaetodermatidae > Chaetoderma > Chaetoderma sp. LZ-2023a. The sequence continues at coordinate 108,487,847 of CM067367.1, forward strand.
TGGATGGCGGGAGGATACACTTCGCCACAGAAGGACTTAGGACCTTTAAATCAGGTGACTTCTAGTAAAATTAGCGAGTTTTCTTCCCGGTGTATTGTGTTTCCGGGACTCGCGTTTACCGTGATAAGCGCCTTGGTTAGTTGGTTTATGTCAACTCGGTGCTACCTAGGACTAATTTCTCTTTCTGTTTATGTCCACAGGTCTGTATGACGCTAGGTGGTGACTTCACAGCAGCAGAGAGTTAGTTTTCTCTCCACCATGGTTCCATTTCCTACTAACACTGTTAGGTTATCTAACCAAATGAAAAATTATGTCCAGTGAGTTGGAGGCCTAGTATAAAGGTCTTCTCACTTTGCCCTCTTGATCCAATTCCTTCCCCATGAGGTGGAGAGAGTTAAGAGGCGTGCAGATGGTGGAGTTCTCCGGTTCGTCACGTTGGATGGTTTGTCTATACAAAGTGTCAGGTATCTAGTTATTGATAATGTGGTGATGTTAATTATTGTAAACAAACAAAGGGAGATAATTAACATTTTTGCCAGAAAAGAGTTATCTATATGTATCTGATGGTTGTGTAGTCGACTTATCCATTCAGCATACAATTCGTCCTTGCACTTGGATGTTTTGTTGGGATCGAATTTTTTCCTGTCACGGGATTAATGACGTCATAATCAGCCTGGCTATGTATTTATCAGCAATTCAAGCGCTATGCTGGTTTCTGATGTATATTGATCTTTATGATCATTTTCCTTCTCTTTGAGTTGGATTGAGTTTCTAAGCTTAACTAGTTGCTCATACTCCTTGTCCTTTGCCCTGTTTCAGGGACCGGGTTGCGCGTCCTGTGGACGTTTTCTTCATCAAAAGTTCTGGCCTCATCTGTGCTATCTATGTAGCCCTTGTGGTCCCTTGGTTAATTGTGACATATGTAAGCACTGGGGGGGGCGAGTTAATGTCCGAATTCTTGTGCTGCTTACAGGCGACGGACAAGGTGGTAGAGGAGGAGAAGAAGAAGAAGCGGAAACGAGAGGTTGTAAGTAGGAAGGGTAAGGGGAAGGTCTCGTCCGCGGTGGATATGGAGGCCTTCCGGACCGAGATGTTGGGAGAGATGAAGAGGACAATAAAGGATTTGGTTCCAGGGTTGCTTCGTGGCATGCTTCCTGGACCAAATCCTTTACTGTCCTCATCATCGGCTTCGGAGCAGGTAATCCCCGCCTCTGGATCGGTTTTCCTTAGACCGCTTCCGTTGTTCGACGATTCAGAGGTGGCCCCATTAGAGGGGGCGTTCCACGACCCTGGCAGCAGGCTTATTGCCGCGCCGATAGGGGACCGTGGACGGTTGTCGCTGGAACCCGCGGGCTGCTTATCAGTCCAGGGGTATCCGCACGCCGCGGTGGCCAGTACCTCCTATGGCACCGTTCCTGGTCAGCCCGGGTTAGCTCTCTTTGCTGACCCGGGGTCTAATCTTTCTGACCAGGGTGATGAGGATTACCTGCTAGGGTCGCCGTCTGACGACGTGGACATGGATGAAGACGTTTGTGCACCCCTCGCGGGGAATGCAGGCGCCTTATTCCACGGTTTTACTCACCCTGGAGTAGAGTCCGCGGCTCAGGTGGTGGCCCAGGGCGCTGCTGATGGCCAGCGGTACCGCATACCTCAGCTTGCCGAGGGTGTTGCTGGTGCTGGCCGGGCCCGTGGTGGCGCTATATATACCCCACGCTCTGCCACGGTGCCTGCTCCTGGTCAAACCAGTGATATTCTCATGCCGGTGCTGTCAGGCCCGCATGTTTTCCCTGGCTTGCCAGGTGTATCAGCGTACCCGCCGTCAAGCTCTACTGCTTGCGCTCAGGAGGAAGACGAAGGACCCCGTCTTGTAGAGCGCTCGCAGTTAGCCACGGAGGAGGATTGGTATGACGCTTGCCAGTGGCTGGTGAGCGTTAGGCCTGATCTGCCCGTGGAGCAGTCGACTAGCCAGCGTGTTCACACGCCGTGGTTAGCTGGGAAACCGACTGCTAACGCTATGCCTTCTCTGCCGCTGGCGGAGCATGTCGTTGACATGTTCAAGGCGGCGGAGACGTCCATTAACTCGAGTGGACGTCTCGCGAAGGCCCCTCGCGAGGTGGCCAGGCGTTGTCGCATCGTGCCCCTGGATTACCAGCGGTACGGTGTGGTACCCAAGCCCAGCGTGGATGACCGCGCGGCTTTGGGTGAGGATGTGCGGCCAGGCTCCCGTTCTGACACGGGGGTCTTGTGCTCGAACGCGTTGCGTTCGGCGAATACCGCGTTGCGTGATGCGGAGGAGAGTGGGAGGGCTTCGATTGCCGCTCTGTCCCACGTCTCCCAGCTGTTACAGGGGGTAGTAACGGCATCCGCATCGCGCCAGCCAAGCCCGGTTACGGTCCAGCGAGCCATCCAGGATGGTATTAACCTGGCGCTGGACTGTATGACTCGGGCGGTGACCAGGAGTGTCCGGGCAAGACGCACGTTTGCCCTGGACAATCTGTGCCCGTCTCAGGACCTGTACAATAGGCTACTCCATACGCCTATGACGGGTCCTGGTCTTTTTGGAGGTGAGGGATGTCGCCACCTCCAGGAGACGGTCACCCTGGTGAATAACCAGAGGGCGCTGCGCGAGCAGTTTGAAGTGCTGCGTCGTGCTAACGTTCGCGCCGCGGCCCCTGCGTATCGTCCCCTGCAGGCTCGAGGTGGTACTGGCCAAGTCAGAGGCCAGCCACCGTCGCAGCGTCGGCCTCGGCCGCGTGCGATTCGGCCAGCAGCGAGGGGGGCGCAGGTTCCTCAGGCGCCGTCAGCCAGGCAGCCGCCCGCGCACCGAGGTGCGCGCGGGGCGGGGCGGGGCGCGCGAGGATCTGGGCGTGGTTATCGGTCCTGACAGGACGCTTACCGCGGTAAGAACCACTCCGGTGTGTATGGCAACGGAGACAGTGCCGCTCTTGCATGCCTTGTGTCCACCGCGGTCCCTAGGTGGACCGGTGGGAGGCCGGCTAGCCGACCACATGCAAGAGTGGGAACGGTTAACTCAGGACCGTTTAGTCTTGCGATGGCTTTCCGTCGGGTATCATCCAGAGTGGATGACAGGCCCGCCGTCGCGACTGTCTCTAGTGCCAGTCTGGACTCCCATTCCGAGAGAGCCAGAGCAAAGGTTGTGTATCGAGGAGGAGATAAATTCCCTCGTACAAAAAGGAGCTATTCAGCCGGCACAAAGGTGTCCGGGCTTCTATTCAACCCTGTTCTTAGTAACAAAACGCACCGGAGGGTGGAGACCGATTCTCAACCTCAAGCCATTGAACAAGTTCATCGAGACGCCCAGTTTCAAGATGGAAACGGTGCGCTCGGTGTTGGCGGGGTTGGAGAGGGGGATGTGGACGGCGTCGATAGATTTGAAGGACGCTTATTTCCACATCCCCGTCCACGGGAGTTTCTGTCGCTTCCTGAGATTTGCATTCCAGGGCAGACAGTGGGAATTCAGGGTGTTACCCTTCGGAATTTCCACGGCTCCTCGGGTTTTCACCCGTGTGGTTCTTGCGATCACAGCATACCTCCGCAGGAGAAGCATAGCAGTCCACACGTACATAGACGACTGGCTGTTGAAAGCGCACACCCGGGAAAGTTTGTCGGCCAATCTGGAGATTGTTTTGAAAACTCTCACAGACTTAGGCTGGATGATCAATTTCCCAAAATCAGAGCTGACTCCATCCCAGAAGTTTGTTTACCTGGGGATGTTCTTCGATCTAGAGACAGGATATGTTTATCCTACTCAGGAGAGAGTTCAGAAACTCATCTCGTTAATTCAGTCAGTGTGCGACAGTCGTCATGTCCTGGCACGGGTTTACTTGAGAATGCTGGGGTTGATGGTTTCATTGGAACCAGTTATTCCTCAGGCCGCCTTACGCAGGCGGCCGATCCAGTTATTTCTCATGACACAATGGACCCAGAGTACAGGTTCGCTGGACTCGAATGTGTCAGTGTTGGCGCCTCTCATTCACCACCTGCAATGGTGGTTGAATACAGAGAATCTCTTGCCGGGGGTTTTGCTAACCCCTCCCCACCCTCAGGTGACGGTGTATACAGATGCATCGATGGAGGGCTGGGGAGCTTGCCTGGAAGAGTACACGATATCAGGGCTTTGGAATCTGGAACAGTCAAAGGAACATATAAATCTACTGGAGCTAAAAGCAGTAGTCCTGGGCCTGGAACATTTCTTACAGAAAGTTCAGGGCAAGATCGTTCTTATTCGTTCAGACAACTCAACAGTTGTGACTTACATAAACCGCCAGGGCGGAACGAATTCGCCCAGTCTCTGTATGATGACATGGAAACTGCTTTGTTGGTGTCTGGATCACCAGATTACCTTGAAAGCAGTTCATATTCCGGGAAGGTTAAACCTGCTAGCAGACTCATTGAGCCGAAGGATGAGTGTTTTACCCATGGAATGGCAACTAAATCAATGTGTGGCGGATCGTCTGTTCGACCATTGGGGGAAACCCAACATCGATTTGTTCGCAACGAAGAAGAATGCGAAGATGACGACGTACGTCTCTCCGATTCCGGATCCAAGCGCTTTCGCAACAGATGCGTTAGCTATCAGCTGGGGGAGAATGTATGCATACGCATTCCCTCCAGCAATCCTGATTCCAAAAATTCTTCAGAAAATCAGACAAGAGGAATGCCAAGTGCTTCTGATCGCCCCGGATTGGCCAAGCCGATCATGGTATACGGATCTGCTGGACCTTCTGGTCTGCAATCCGGTTCCTCTGCCTCTGATGGACGATATTATCTTCCAGGGCAAGGCCCTTCACAACAATCCGTCAATGTTCAGATTGACTGCGTGGATGTTGTCAAGGAATCTAGAATTAAGGAGGGCTTTTCTGAGCAAGCAGCCATGTTTATGGCCAAAGCCAGGAGGGGGTCAACCTCCAGAGCATATAATTATAAAATCAACAGATTTGCAGAATGGTGCTCAAAAAGATGTATTGATCCAATGGATTCATCTATTCAAGTAGTAGCTGATTTCCTCTGTCACCTCTATGATGCCTATAGCCTCAAGCCTAACTCTATTGCTGGTTATAAATCAGCATTAATGTCTGTTATTCCTTGCTTGGCTAAGAGGGGAAGTGATGAAGTAAATACATTAAATGTATTAATTAAAGGCATGGGCAATCTAAGACCAAGGAATCCACCTGTGATTCCGTCTTGGAGTTTATCGCTAGTGCTTCAAGTACTAGGTGATAAGCCTTTTGAACCACTTAGTTCCATTTCTATGAGACTATTAACACTGAAGACTGTGTTTTTAATTGCTGCGGCCTCGGCTAGGCGTAGGAGTGAAATTCATGCCTTATCAGCCGAGGATGACCGTTTTGTGGTTTCAGGGGAAGGCCTTAAGCTGCTACCTAGGGTTAATTTCTTGGCTAAAAATCAGTCGTTGAAATATCCAGGTCAACCTATTATTTTGCCTGCTTTAACTAGATATGATCCTAATTCTAAAGCATGGTGTCCCGTTCGGGCGCTGCGCCGGTACAAACAACGTACGGCGGAGTGGCGCACCGACCAGTCAGCGTTATGGTTGTCATATATTGAACCCCATGGCAGGGCTTCTAAGGACACCATTTCCAGGTGGATTGTGGAATGCATTCAGTTTTGCCATAAATCCGCCACCGGGAAGCAGGTTGACGTGGCCAAGGCTCACAGTGTCCGCGGCGTAGTGACATCCACGGCCCTATTTAATGGGGTCCCTGTGGATGATATTATGTCGGTGGCTCAGTGGCACTGTGAGTCAAGTTTTACAGACCATTATCTCCGTGACACCTCTAATCCTCTCGCCTTGTCGATTTTGAAAAAATAACTCGGTTTATATTTTTTGAGGAGGTTTTTCCTCATTACTTATATATTTCACAATTAATTTATGGAAACACCCACTTTTTTGGGCCTGCATCAGTCTTTACCAATGGGAAGATGATGTCAGCAGCCATTTTCAACAAGGTCAGTCTTGTTCATGTGTTGTCCGTTGTTGATTGTATTGTCACGATTACCCGTTATTAATATGGTGATGGTTTGTGTATTTGTGTGGTTCATTGTTGAGAGTTACGAAAATGGAGCTTTTTCGTCTCTGTCCTGTAGTACATGGCACTTGTACGTAGAGAGCGTATAGGACATTGAGGTCAGGTGACTCTTCCTTCCAGGAAGGAGGGGGGGGGGGGGAGCGCATATGACATCGGTCATCTCTCATACATCGGTAGTGTTATCCGATGGTTAGTCAAATCCTGACTGTTTTTTCTTACAGTTTCAGAAGTTTAAGTGCCTTAAACGCAGAAAAGCGTATAGGGATGAGCTGGTCTTTTGACCTCGCCTCCCTCCCGCCAGATTCACTTTCGAATTCTGGCAATATCAAAAGTATTAGGGAGGTAAGTATACTCTTGAAGTGAAATAAACGAAATCTAGGATTTCTTTTTTCACGAGAGAGTTGATACTTACCTCCCTAGATACGGACCCGGCCTCTCCACCCCACAGAGGCTCGGTCTTCAGGCTCTTAATAGTTGCATGTGTGTCAGCCAATAATCTAGTCAGAGGAAGTGCTAGTCTGCGCATGCGCGGTGGTGGGGCTGGCATCCGCCAGACTACGCTCTGACTCCCTGCCCAGTAGGGGCACCTAACTGTTTTAAATCTGAGTGTTTATTGAGTGAAAGCCAATATTTAGCAATATCAAAAGTATTAGGGAGGTAAGTATCAACTCTCTCGTGAAAAAAGAAATCCTAGATTTCGTTTAAACTCCGTCATGAATCTTGAAAACTCTATGTTTCACATCAAGAGTATACTTACCTCCCTAATACTTTTGATATTGCTAAATATTGGCTTTCACTCAATAAACACTCAGATTAAAACAGTTAGGTGCCCCTACTGGGCAGGGAGTCAGAGCGTAGTCTGGCGGATGCCAGCCCCACCACCGCGCATGCGCAGACTAGCACTTCCTCTTTGCTAATTTATTGGCTGAGAGACAACACATGCTTTCATGATAGAATCTTTCTATACTCTTTTCAAAGCTTTTTAAGACTATTAGATAGAAGTTTACCGCTGACAAAGATGGCTGAGAGAGTGACTTCGCCACAGGAGGGCCTTGGACCTTTAAATCAGGTGACTTCTAGTAAAATTAGCGAGTTTTGTCCCGTTGTAATGTGTTTCCGGGACTCTCGCTAAACGTGATAAGCGCCTTAATTAGTTGGGTTTTTTCAACTAGGTGCTATACAAGACTAATCTCTCTTTGTGTTTATGTCCACAGGTCTGTGTGAAGGAGAAATAAGGACATGACATCAGCAGAGGGTTTGTGTCTCTCCACCATGGTTCCATTTCCTACTAATACTGTTAGGTTATCTAACCAAAAATTCTATGCCCAGTGAGTTGGAGGCCTATTATAAAGGTCTTCTCACTTTGCCCTCTTGATCCAATTCCTTCCCCTTGAGGTGGAGAGAGTTAAGAGGCGTTCAGTGGTGGAGTTCTCCAGTTCATCAGGTTGGATGGTTTGTCTAGACAAGGTGTCAGGTATTAATTATTGATATGAGAAAGGGAGATAATTAACACTATTTGCCATTGTTATCAGTATTTATCTGATGCTTGTGTAGTCGAAATGTCCATTCTGCACATGTTCTGGTTAGAGATACAATTCGTCCTTGCACTGGGATGTTTGTTGGGATCGATTTTGTCCTGTCATAGGATTAATGACGTCATAATCAGCTTTGCTCTTTATTTACAATTAAAGTTGTCCGAAGCTGGTTTCTGATAAAAATTATGATCTTTATGATCATTTCCTTCTCTTGAGTTGGTGAGTTTCTAAGCTTAACTAGTTTGCTCATACTCCTCGTCCTTTGGCCTTTTTCAGAGACCTGGTTGTGCGTCCTGTGGACGATTTTTGAGGGACAAGTTTGGCCCTCATCTATGTTTTCAGTGTAGCCCCTGTGGTCCCTTGCTTAATTGCGAGATATGTAAGCACTGGGGGGGCGAGCTAATGTCCGAATTCTTGTGCTTGCAGGCGAAGGACAAGTTGGAGGAGGAGAAAAAGAAGCTGAAAAAAGAGGTCGTAAGTAAGAAGGGTAAGAGGAAGGCCTCGTCCGCGGTGGACATGGAGGCCTTCCGGACCGAGATGTTGGGAGAGATGAGGAGGACAATCAAGGATTTGGTTCCAGAGTTGCTTCGTGGCATGCTTCCTGGACCAAATCCTTTATTGACCTCATCATCTGCTTCGGAGCAGGTAATCCCCACCTCTGAATCAACGTTCCTTAGTACGCTTCCGTTGTTTGAAGATTCAGAGGTGGCCCCATTAGAGGGGGTGTTCCACGGCCCTGGCAGCAGGCTTATTGCCGCGCCCAATAGGGACCGTGGACGGTCGTCGCTGGAACCCGCGGGCTGCTCATCAGTCCAGGGGTATCCGCACACCGCGGCTGCCAGTACCTCGTATGGCGCCTTCCCTGGCCAGTCCGGGTTAGCTCTCTTTGCTGACCCGGAGTCTAATCTTTCTGGCCAGGAGGATGATGATTACCTGTTGGGGTCGCCGTCTGAAGACGTGGCCATGGAATATGACGTTTGTGCGCCCCTCGCGGGGAATACAGGCGCCTTTTTCCACGGTTCTACTCTCCCAGGGGTAGAATCCACGGTTCAGACTGTGGCCCTGGGCGCTGAAGGCCAGCGGTACCGCATACCTCGGCTTGCCGAGAGTGTAGCTGGTGCTGGCCGGGGCCGTGGTGGGGCGGTATATGCCCCGCGCTCTACCACGGCGCCTGCTCCTGGTCAAGCCAGTGAGATTAGCATGCCGGTATTATCAGGCCCGCATGCTCTCCCTGGCTTGCCAGGGATATCAGCGTATCCGCCGTCAAGCTCTGTTGCTTGTGCTCAGGAGGAAGACGAAGGCCCCCGTCTTGTAGAGCGCTCGCAACTAGCCACGGAGGAGGATTGGTCTGACGCTTGCCAGTGGTTGGTGAGTGTTAGACCAGATCTGCCCGTGGAGCAGTCGGCTAGCCAGCGTGAACACAGGCCGTGGTTAGCTGGTAAGCCTACTGCTAACGCTATGCCTTCTCTGCCGCTGGCAGAGCATGTCGCTGACATGTTCGAGGCGGCGGAGACGTCCATTAAGGCGAGTGGACGTCTCGCTAAGGCCCCGCGCGAGGTGGCCAGGCGTTGCCGCATCGTGCCCCTGGACTACCAGCGGTACGGTGTGGTACCAAAGCCGAGCGTGGATGACCGCGCGGCTTTGGGTGAGGATGCGCGGCCAGGCTCCCGTTCTGACACGGGAGTCTTGTGTTCGAACGCGTTGCGTTCGGCAAATACCGCGTTGCGTGATGCGGAGGAGAGTGGGAGGGCTTCGATTGCCGCTCTGTCCCACGTCTCCCAGCTGTTACAAGGGGTAGTAACAGCATCCGCATCGCGCCAGCCAAGTCCGGTCACAGTCCAGCGAGCCATCCAGGATGGTATCAACCTGGCTCTGGACTGTATGACGCGGGCGGTGACCAGGAGTGTCCGGGCAAGGCGCACTTTTGCCTTGGATAATCTGTGCCCGTCCCAGGACCTCTACAATAGGCTACTACGTACGCCTATGACAGGTCCTGGTCTCTTTGGAGGTGAGGGATGTAGACACCTCCAGGAGACGGTTACTCTGGTAAATAACCAGAGGGCGCTGCGCGAACAGTTTGAGGTGCTTCGTCGTGCCAACGCTCGCGCCGCACCCCCTGCGTATCGTCCCCTGCAGGCTCGAGGTGGTAGTGGCCAGGTCAGAGGCCAACCACCATCGCAGCGCCGGCCTCGGCCGCGTGCGATTCGGCCAGCAGCGAGGGGGGCGCAGGCTCCTCAGGCGCAGTCAGCCAGGCAGCCGCCCGCGCACCGAGGTGCGCGCGGTGCTGGTCGTGGCGCGCGAGGATCTGGGCGGGGTAATCGTTCCTGATGGGACGGTTACCGCGGTGAGAACCGCGCCGGTGTTTCTGGCAAAGGAGACAGTGCCGCTCTTGCACTCCTTATGTCCACCTCTATCCCTAGGTGGACCGATGGGAGGCCGATTAGCCGACCACATGCAAGAGTGGGAACGGTTAACTCAGGACCGTTTAGTCTTGCGATGGCTTTCAGTCGGGTATCATCCCGATTGGATGACAGGCCCGCCATCGCGACTGTCTCTAGTGCCGATCTGGACTCCAAATCCGAGAGATCCAGATCAAAGGTTGTGTATCGAGGAGGAAATAAATTCCCTCATACAAAAAGGAGCTATTCAGCCGGCACAGAGGTGTCCGGGCTTCTATTCAACCCTGTTCTTAGTAACAAAGAACACCGGAGGGTGGAGACCAATTCTCAACCTCAAGCCATTGAACAAGTTCATAGAGACGCCCAGTTTCAAGATGGAGACTGTGCGCTCGGTGTTGGCGGGGTTAGAGAGGGGAATGTGGACAGCGTCGATAGATTTGAAGGACGCTTATTTCCACATCCCCATACACAGGAGTTTCCGTCGCTTCCTGAGATTTGCATTCCAGGGCAGACAGTGGGAATTCAGGGTGCTACCCTTCGGAATTTCCACGGCTCCTCGGGTTTTCACCCGTGTGGTTCTTGCGATCACCGCATACCTCCGCAGGAGAAGCATAGCAGTCCACACGTACATAGACGACTGGCTGTTGAAAGCGCACACCCGGGAAAGTTTGTCGGCCAGTCTGGAGATTGTTTTGAAAACTCTCACAGACTTAGGCTGGATGATCAATTTCCCAAAATCAGAGCTGACTCCATCCCAGAAGTTTGTTTACCTGGGGATGTTCTTCGATCTAGAGACAGGATATGTTTATCCTACTCAGGAGAGAGTTCAGAAACTCATCTCATTAATTCAGTCAGTGTGCGACAGTCGTCATGTCCTGGCACGGGTTTACTTGAGAATGCTGGGGTTGATGGTTTCATTGGAACCAGTCATTCCTCAGGCCGCCTTACGCAGGCGGCCGATCCAGTTATTTCTCATGACACAATGGACCCAGAGTACAGGTTCGCTGGACTCGAATGTGTCAGTGTTGGCGCCTCTGATTCATCACCTGCAATGGTGGTTGGACACAGAGAATCTCTTGGTGGGGGTTATGCTAACCCCTCCCCACCCTCAGGTGACTGTGTATACAGATGCATCGATGGAGGGCTGGGGAGCTTGCCTGGAAGAGTCCACGATATCAGGGCTTTGGAATCTGGAACAGTCAAAGGAACATATAAATCTACTGGAGCTAAGAGCAGTAGTCCTGGGCCTGGAACATTTCTTACAGAAAGTTCAGGGCAAGATTGTTCTTATTCGTTCAGACAACTCAACAGTTGTGACTTACATAAACCGCCAGGGCGGAACGAAGTCGCCCAGTCTCTGTATGATGACATGGAAACTGCTTTGTTGGTGTCTGGATCACCAGATTACCTTGAAAGCAGTTCATATTCCGGGAAGGTTAAACCTGCTAGCAGACTCATTGAGCCGAAGGATGAGTGTTTTACCCACGGAATGGCAACTAAATCAATGTGTGGCGGATCGTCTGTTCGACCATTGGGGGAAACCCAACATCGATTTGTTCGCAACGAAGAAGAATGCGAAGATGACGACGTACGTCTCTCCGATTCCGGATCCAAGCGCTTTCGCAACAGATGCGTTAGCTATCAGCTGGGGGAGAATGTATGCATACGCATTCCCTCCAGCAATCCTGATTCCAAAAATTCTTCAGAAAATCAGACAAGAGGAATGCCAAGTGCTTCTGATCGCCCCGGATTGGCCAAGCCGATCATGGTATACGGATCTGCTGGACCTTCTGGTCTGCAATCCGGTTCCTCTGCCTCTGATGGACGATATTATCTTCCAGGGCAAGGCCCTTCACAACAATCCGTCAATGTTCAGATTGACTGCGTGGATGTTGTCAAGGAATCTAGAATTAAGGAGGGCTTTTCTGAGCAAGCAGCCATGTTTATGGCCAAAGCCAGGAGGGGGTCAACCTCCAGAGCATATAATTATAAAATCAACAGATTTGCAGAATGGTGCTCAAAAAGATGTATTGATCCAATGGATGCATCTATTCAGATAGTAGCTGATTTCCTCTGTCACCTTTATGATGCCTATAGCCTCAAGCCTAACTCTATTGCTGGTTATAAGTCAGCTTTAATGTCTGTTATTCCTTGCTTGGCTAAGAGGGGAAGTGATGAAGTGAATACATTAAATGTATTAATTAAAGGCATGGGCAATCTAAGACCAAGGAATCCACCGGTGATTCCGTCTTGGAGTTTATCGCTAGTGCTTCAAGTACTAGGTGATAAGCCGTTTGAACCACTTAGTTCCATTTCTATGAAACTATTAACACTGAAGACTGTGTTTTTAATTGCTGCGGCCTCGGCTAGGCGTAGGAGTGAGATTCATGCCTTATCAGCCGAGGATGACCGTTTTGTGGTTTCAGGGGAAGGCCTTAAGCTGCTACCTAGGATTAATTTCTTGGCTAAAAATCAGTCGTTGAAATATCCAGGTCAACCTATTATTTTGCCTGCTTTAACTAGATATGATCCTAATTCTAAAGCATGGTGTCCTGTCCGGGCGCTTCGCCGGTACAAACAACGTACGGCGGAGTGGCGCACCGATCAGTCAGCGTTATGGTTGTCATATATTGAACCCCATGGCAGGGCTTCTAAGGACACCATTTCCAGGTGGATTGTAGAATGCATTCAGTTTTGCCATAAATCCGCCACCGGGAAGCAGGTTGACGTGGCCAAGGCTCACAGTGTCCGCGGCGTAGTGACATCCACTGCCCTATTTAATGGGGTCCCTGTGGATGATATTATGTCGGTGGCTCAGTGGCACTGTGAGTCAAGTTTTACAGACCATTATCTCCGTGACACCTCTAATCCTCTCGCCTTGTCAATTTTGAAAAAATAACTAGGCATATATATTTTTGATGGGGTTTCCTCATTGCTTATATATTTCACAATTAATTTATGGAAACAACCACTAATTTGGGACTGCATCGATCTTCACCAATGGGAAGAGGATGTCAGCAGCCATTTCAACAAGGTCAGTCTTGTGTATGTGTTGTCCATTGTTGATTGTCTTGTCACGTTACCCGTTATTTATATGATGATGGTTTTGTGTATTTATGTGGTTCATTGTTGAGAGTATACGAAAATGGAGTTTTTTCGTCTCTGTCCTGTAGTACATGGCACTTGTACGTAGAGAGCGTATAGGACATTGAGGTCATTCGACTCTTCCTCCCAGGAAGGAGGGGGGGGGGGGGGAGCGCATATGACATTCGGTCATCTCTCATACATCGGGGGTGTTATCCGATGGTTAGTCAAATCCTGACTGTTTTTTCATACAGTTTCAGAAGTTTAAGTGCCTTAAACGCAGAAAAGCGTATAGGGATGAGCTGGTCTTTTGACCTCGCCTCCCTCCCGCCGAATTCACTGTCGAATTCTGGCAATATCAAAAGTATTAGGGAGGTAAGTATACTCTTGATGTGAAATAAACGAAATCAAGGATTTCTTTTTTCACGAGAGAGTTGATACTTACCTCCCTAGATACGGACCCGGCCTCTCCACCCCACAGAGGCTCGGTCTTCAGGCTCTTTATAGTTGCATGTGTATCAGCCAATAAATTAGTCAGAGGAAGTGCTAGTCTGCGCATGCGCGGTGGTGGGGCTGGCATCCGCCAGACTACGCTCTGACTCCCTGCCCAGTAGGGGCACCTAACTGTTTTAATCTGAGTGTTTATTGAGTGAAAGCCAATATTTAGCAATATCAAAAGTATTAGGGAGGTAAGTATCAACTCTCTCGTGAAAAAAGAAATCCTTGATTTCGTTTAAAGTGTATGAATTGTATGTCTTTGATTAATTTACAATTCATTAAACATTCTGTATTGTCAGCAACAGTCCTCAGTCAAATTAGTTTTAAAATATTCAGCTGCTTACCTCTATAATTAGCTTGAAAATGTGATTCTGGTAATTCTGAGTTCAAAGTATATAAATTGATTCCAAAGCATGTACATAGTGGGTGGAACTTAGCTAGAAATGGGCAGGGCATAGCTAGATTAATGATTCCTCTATTATCTAGCGGCTTTGAAATTAAGATTCTGCAACTTCAAGGCTGAAATGTACAATTACATACGTAGTCATTCATATTGCAAAAATCATCTTTTCTCGTTATTAAACATTTGCTACAAATATTTGTTCCGAATCATTTTATGGATGTAGTTTAAAAAATTTATAAATAACATGTTAATTTTAATTAAATTTCATTTCTTGTCAAGGCAATGCTCGAGAAATAAACAAAGCTATCAGTCATTTCCGGCAGGTTGATCGTTATGATCCGAGTGTAGAGACGGAGGCTATTGTCAATGCTAAATACCAGTAAGTTATTAACCTTTACCATCAAACATTAACTACAGGGTTCTGACTCATAGTGTCATTAATAATCTTTCATTTGCTTCAATGAAGAGATCAGATCTGACATCATAATCAAATACGTCACTTGTTTCACTTCAAGAGTATACTTACCTCCCTAACACTCTTTGATATTCCCAAATATCGACTCACTCAATAAACACTCATACTAAAAAAGTTAGTTGCCCCTAATGGGCAGGTAGTCAGATGACAGTCTGGCGGATGCCAGCCCCAACCTCCGCACATGCGCATTCTAGTAATTCCTATGACTAATTTATTGGCTGACACTATGCAACTTTAAGAAAGCCTGAAGACCGAGCCTCTGTGGGGTGGAGGCCGGGAACTAAGTATTTCAAATGGCTTATCAGTGGGGGATTCCTTGGTCTTAGATTTCCCATACCTATAATTAATGTATTTAATGTACTTACTTAATTAATGTATTTAGATTCTGGGAATTAAGGATTCAATGTTTCAAATGTATTCCAACACGCGTGGAGCTTAGCTAGAATAGGCGGAGCATAGCTAAAATGAATCTCTATTAATAAGCTTTAAACCCCTCTTATGTCAACACCACCTCAAAGCGCTGCAAATGCTAATTATACAAATTAACCCCTTAATTAATGGCCAAGATTTTTCAAGAGAATTGTAAAGTTTGCTCAGTGAAAATCCATTTGCAGGCTAAGAGAAGACTATTTTTTGTAAATTTACTATTGGAATTTATGAAAGTAGCTTTCTGAATGAATATTTTCTAAGCCACCAACAACTTTGAGTCAAATTGTCTTCAAAATACAAATATCCACAGTTATTGTCAATTCACCTTTCCAGAGTATCCATCCATCATCTGACCTCGTATGATGTCATAATCAGCTCAGCGCATGTATGATGATGTCGCAATCATTATGTCACAAAGGGTTCCAGATAGTCTGACATGTTGTATGAATTGTATGTCTTTGTTATTTTTTGCTATTTAATAAACATGCTGTTGAATATTTTGAAACTAATTTGACTGGGCACTGATGCTGCCTTAGTTTCAAAATATTCAACAGCTTACCTGTGTAGTTTTTTGGAAATTGATTTTCTGTGTATTCAGAGATCGATCGATGCCAACACGAGCGAGGGTGTGGGTGGAACTTAGCTAGAGATGGGCAGGGCATATCTAAAACTGGAAAGGTCCATTGGAATTTTTGTCTGATGTCTTGCAGCAATCAGGCAGTTAAATCTTGATCAATATCTTGATATCCTAAAGCCTTTAGGTATTTGATATCATTTTCAGGGCCATGGAAGTTCTGGATTTGCTGATCACCTACCAGCGCAATGAACGACTCAAGGTAAGTGTAACATGTGACTCAATCCTATTTTATCTGTTTATTTTGTTGTAGTCAAGATTAAGATTTTAGTTTTTACAGCACAATTTTAAGAATTTTATATCTATCATTTTATGTAAAAAGGAAGCTAGAGATGTAGTTAGAGATTAACTTTCAACCTTAAAATCCAGTGTCTCAATTGAGGCAAGATGTTTAGGACTAGTCCTGAGGATGTTGTGGACAACAGCAGCCATTTTCTTCCAAGTGTCAATATCTTTACTTTCAAGCCACGCAGGCTCTCAAAGCAATCTTGGTGTCTAGCCATACATGAAGCAAAGAATGAAGTTCTGTCTATTTTAAGGTAATTTTCTTGCAAATGTTTTTAAGCTCTTTTAACGTAGCAACAGCTTGCAGAAATATTGTTTCCAAAATGGAAACCAGCTATCTTGTGAAAGGTAATTGAAGTTTGGAATCTGAATGGTTAGTGGTCTCTGTATTACAGTGGTAATGAGATAAACTAAGGTATTGTTCTTTTACATACTGTTACATTCTTTGTGTATATTTCCTCAGTCACTTATGGCCTTGTTCAAGAGCACAGAGGAGTATATCCGTATGCCACATAAGAAGAAGAAAAAGAATCCCAATGTGATGGTGGCACTGCTGTACAAATATGACACAGAAGATCAGTCCAAGTGAGTTATAGGAACACAGGAGCAAAATCTAGATAACTTTATGTAGGGAGTAGCCTGACATATTTCGTGACTTGTACTCACTTTGTGTGAGTGTGTCAGTCCATCTGGCATGATAACTTATGGTCTACTGACAGTACTGAAGTAATCATCAGTGACACTGACACTCAAATGGCATACAAAAAAAGCCCTCAGGGAGCAGATAGCTAACATCAATGTCAGCTCCGATCCAAATGAAGCCCTAACCAAAGTACTGAAATCTATGGAATCATCCACTACCAGCACCATAGGTGTTCTTAAAAACAACCAAACTAGGCATACGGACGACCCGCTACAAGCTTTGTAGACATTGACACTGAGACTCTCTAGCAGATGAAATCACTGCTAGGATGACTGTCACAAAATGTTTCTGGCAGCCCGAGCCCTGACAGTTACTGACTACACATGACCACTCACTGTAGACAACTCTGAAGGACACTTTATCAGGAGGAGATCCGAGAATGGTTCAAGGAACAGTTCGCTGACAATGATGGTGAGCCCTTGCACCCATTCTCAGGAGACCCTAGGCCATTACTAACACAATTAAAACAGCAGAAGTTGAGAAGGCACTTAAAGCCCTCAAAAATGGACATGCATCTGGACCTGATGGCATGAGAAATGAACTATTCAAATATACAAGTGACATTATCTCAAAACCGATCACGCACCTAATCAACTCAGCTTTTATGCACCACCTTCCCATCGACGTTGTAGGCCAAGGCACCCTTATCGCACTACCCAAGCCCAAGATGCCACCTGGGCCCCCAGCCAATTTGCGGCCCATTGTGCTCCTCAACAGTATACGGAAAATCTTATCCAATGTTACTCTGTGCCACATCCGAGACAAGATTGATTACTTCACCGGATCATGTCAAAGTGGCTTCAAACGTGGACGCAGCTGCGTAGACATTGTATGGGCTCAATGCATGCTCGTGTCGGTAGTCATGTCCAAACACTGGGACTTCCACAAAATGGGCATTGACATGTCACGAGCCTTCGATACAATTAAACGCTCAGAGATCCTAGATATACTACACCAGGCCAGTTGCAATGAAGATGAGCTACGACTAGTGAGACTACTGCTTGCAGACACCAAGCTGAGAGTATGAGTCAAGTCAGTGAAGTCTGTAGAGTTTGAGACATCAATCGACTCCCCACAGGGAGATGGTCTATCTCCGGTGCTTTTCACCTGCTACCTTGCTGCCACATTAAAATCTGTGCGGGAAAGTTCCACAAGACCAAATCCCCCAGTGTCAATACTGGGCATGCCGCTAGAGATGGAATATGCTGACGATGTGGATTTCACATCAAGAGTATATGTACCTCCCTAATACTTTTGATATTGCTAAATATTGGCGTTCACTCAATAAACACTCAGATTAAAAACAGTTAGGTGCCCCTACTGGGCAGGTAGACAGAGGGTAGTCCGGCGGATGCCAGCCCCACCACCACGCATGCGCCGACTACTACTTCCTCTTTGCTAATTTATTGGCAGAGGGTTCACATGCTTTTTGTGCTTGTGCAAAGTTTTCACTCGTTCTGGGCTTATTTAGTCTTGTTGTGTGAGAGTATATCACCTGGATTATGTCTGAGAGAGCTACTTCGCCGGAGGAAGGCGCAGGATCCTTATATCAGGTGATTTCAAATATATTCTAGCGAGTTTTTCCCGTTGTAATGTGTTTCCGGGACTCGCGTTTACCGTGATAAGCGCCTTGTTTAGTTGGTTTATTTCAACTAGGTGCTATATAATACTAATCTCTCTTTGTGTTTATGTCCACAGGTCTAGGTGAGGATATGTAATGGACATAACAGCATCAGAGAGTTTGTTTTTCTCCACCTTGGTTCCATTTCCAACTAATACTGTTAGGTTATCTAACCAAAAAGTCTATGTCCAGTGAGTCGGAGGCCTAGTATAAAGGTCTTCTCACTTTGCCCTCTTGATCCAATTCCTTCCCCTAAGGTGGAGAGAGTTAAGAGGCGTGGTCTTGGTGGAGTGATACAGTGCATCAGGTGGATGGTTTGTCTATACCAGGTATCAGGTATCTAACTAATGATATGAGGTGATTGAATAATGACTGTATTTACCATTGTTATCATTGTGTATCTGATGGTGTGTAGCCTCAATATCCAAGTGAGGACGTTATGTTAGGAATACAATTCGTTCTTGCACTTAGATGCTTGTTGCGGACCGATTTAATTTCTGTCATGGGATTGATGACGTCATAATCAGCCTTGCTCTTTATTTACATTTAAAGTTTTGTCCAACGCTGGTTTCTTATGGTTACTGATCTTTATGATCTTTTCCCTCTCTTTAGTTGGTTTTGAGTTTTTTCTAACCTTGACTAACTTGCTCATTGTCCTCATCCTGTGTCCTGTTTCAGAGACCTGGTTGTCCGTCCTGTGGCCGGTTCCTAAAGGATCGTTTCGTCCCCCACTTATGCTTTAGCTGTAGTCCCTGTGGACCACTGCTTAAGTGTCAGGTCTGTAAGCAATATGGGGGGGGGGGGGGCGAGCTAATGTCTGAGTTTCTGTGTTTACAGGCTAAGGACAAGGTGGTGGAGGAGGAGAGGAAGCAGAAGAGCGAGGGTGTCAGTAAGAAGGGTAAGAGGAAGGCCTCGTCCGCGGTGGATATGGAGGCCTTCCGGTCCGAAATGTTGGGAGAGATGAAGAGGACGATAAAGGATTTGGTCCCAGAGTTGCTTCGTAGCATGCTTCCTGGACCAGATCCTTTGTTGTCCTCGGCGTCTGCTTCAGAGCAGGTGATCCCCACCTCTGAGTCACTTTTCCATAGGTCGGTTACGTTGTTCGACGATTCAGAGGTGGCCCCATTAGTGGGGGCGATCCACGACCCTGGCAGCAGGCTTGGTGCCGCGCCGAGGGGCCGTGGACGGCTGTCGCAGGAACCCGCGGGCTGCTTATCAGTCCAGGGGGATCCGCACGCCGCGGGTGCCAGTACCTCCTATGGCACCTTCCCTGGCCAGTCCGGGTTAGCTCTCTTTGCTGACCCGGAGTCTAATCTTTCTGGCCAGGAGGAAGAGGATTTCCTGCTAGGGTCGCCGTCTGGGGACGTGACCATGGAGTACGACGTCTGTGCACCCCTCGGGGGGGGGGGGGTGATATGGGCGACGTATTCCATGGATCTACTCACGCAGGAGTAGAATTCACGGTCCAGAAGGTGGCCCTGGGCGGTGCTGATGGCCAGGGTTACCGCATACCTCGGCTTGCCGAGCGTGTCGCTGGTGCTGGCCGGGACCGTGGTGGGGCGGTGTCTGCCCCGCACTCTACCACGGCGCCTGCTCCTGGTCAAGCCAGGGAGTTTAGCATGCCTGTTCTTTCGGGCCCGCATGCTTTCCCTGGCTTGTCAGGGGTATCAGCATATCCGCCGTCAAGCTCTGCTGCCTGCGCTCATGAGGAAGACGAAGGCCCCCGTCTTGTAGAGCGCTCGCAGCTAGCCACGGAGGAGGATTGGTCGGACGCTTGCCAATGGCTGGTAAGTGTTCGGCCAGATCTGCCCGTGGAGCAGTCGGCTACCCAGCATGACCACAGGCCGTGTTTCACATCAAGAGTATACTTACCTCCCTAATACTTTTGATATTGCTAAATATTGGCTTTCACTCAATAAACACTCAGATTAAAACAGTTAGGTGCCCCTACTGGGCAGGGAGTCAGAGCGTAGTCTGGCGGATGCCAGCCCCACCACCGCGCATGCGCAGACTAGCACTTCCTCTTTGCTAATTTATTGGCAGAGAGTCTACACATGCTTTTGTGCTAGTGCTTTTCGTGGCTCAATTCTAAGTGTTTTTGTGAAAGTTAAGAAGTGTTTATCCCTGATAAAGATGGCAGGAAGAGTGACTTCGCCAGAGGAGGGCCCAGGACCTTTAAATCAGGTGACTTCTAGTAAAATTAGCGAGTTTTTGTCCCGTTGTAATGTGTTTCCGGGACTCGCGCTAAACGTGATAAGCGCCTTGTTTAGTTGGTTTATTTCAACTAGGTGCTATATAAGAATCTCTCTTTGTGTTTATGTCCACAGGTCTGTGTGAAGAAATATAATGGACAGCACATCAGCAGAGGGTTTGTGTCTCTCCACCATGGTTCCATTTCCTACTAATACTGTTAGGTTATCTAACCAAAAATTCTATGTCCAGTGAGTTGGAGGCCTATTATAAAGGTCTTCTCACTTTGCCCTCTTGATCCAATTCCTTCCCCTAGAGGTGGAGAGAGTTAAGAGGCGTTCAGTGGTGGAGTACTCCAGTTCATCAGGTTGGATGGTTTGTCTAGACAAGGTGTCAGGTATCTAATTATTGATATGAGGTGATGTTAATTATTTAGAGGAAAGGGAGATAATTAACAGTATTTGCCATTGTTATCAGTATATATCTGATGGTTGTGTAGTCGAAATGTCCATTCTGCACATGTTCTGGTTAGAGATACAATTCGTCCTTGCACTGGGATGTTTGTTGGGGATCGATTTTTTCCTGTCATAGGATTAATGACGTCATAATCAGCCTTGCTCTTTATTAACAATTAAAGTTGTCCGAAGCTGGTTTTCTGATAAATTATGATCTTTATGATCATTTTTCCTTCTCTTGAGTTGGTGAGTTTCTAAGCTTAACTAGATTGCTCATACTCCTCGTCCTTTGGCCTTTTTCAGGACCTGGTTGTGCGTCCTGTGGACGATTTTTGAGGGACAAGTTTGGTCCTCATCTCTGTTTTCAGTGTAGCCCCTGTGGTCCCTTGCTTAATTGCGAGATATGTAAGCACTGGGGGGGGCCGAGCTAATGTCCGAATTCTTGTGCTTGCAGGCGAAGGACAAGGTGGTGGAGGAGGAGAAGAAGAAGCTGAAAAAAGAGGTTGTAAGTAAGAAGGGTAAGAGGAAGGCCTCGTCCGCGGTGGACATGGAGGCCTTCCGGACCGAGATGTTGGGAGAGATGAGGAGGACAATCAAGGATTTGGTTCCAGAGTTGCTTCGTGGCATGCTTCCTGGACCAAATCCTTTGTTGGCCTCATCATCTGCTTCGGAGCAGGTAATCCCCGCCTCTGAATCACCGTTCCTTAGTACGCTTCCGTTGTTTGAAGATTCAGAGGTGGCCCCATTAGAGGGGGCGTTCCACGACCCTGGCAGCAGGCTTATTGCCGCGCCCAATAGGGACCGTGGACGGTTGTCGCTGGAACCCGCGGGCTGCTTATCAGTCCAGGGCTATCCGCACACCGCGGGTGCCAGTACTTCGTATGGCACCTTCCCTGGCCAGTCCGGGTTAGCTCTCTTTGCTGACCCGGAGTCTAATCTGTCTGGCCAGGAGGATGAGGATTACCTGTTGGGGTCGCCGTCTAAGGACGTGGCCATGGATTATGACGTCTGTGCACCCCTCGCGGGGAGTACAGGCGCCTTATTCCACGGTTCTACTCTCCCAGGGGTAGAATCCACGGTTCAGACTGTGGCCCTGGGCGCTGAAGGCCAGCGTTACCGCATACCTCGGCTTGCCGAGAGTGTTGCTGGTGCTGGCCGGGGCCGTGGTGGGGCGGTATATGCCCCGCGCTCTACCACGGCGCCTGCTCCTGGTCATGCCAGTGAGATTAGCATGCCGGTATTGTCAGGCCCGCATGCTCTCCCTGGCTTGCCAGGGATATCAGCGTATCCGCCGTCAAGCTCTGTTGCTTGCACTCAGGAGGAAGACGAAGGCCCCCGTCTTGTAGAGCGCTCGCAGCTAGCCACGGAGGAGGATTGGTCTGACGCTTGCCAGTGGTTGGTGAGTGTTAGACCAGATCTGCCCGTGGAGCAGTCGGCTAGCCAGCGTGATCACAGGCCATGGTTAGCTGGTAAGCCTACTGCTAACGCTATGCCTTCTCTGCCGCTGGCAGAGCATGTCGTTGACATGTTCGAGGCGGCGGAGACGTCCATTAAGTCTAGTGGACGTCTCGCTAAGGCCCCACGCGAGGTGGCCAGGCGTTGCCGCATCGTGCCCCTGGACTACCAGCAGTACGGTGTGGTACCTAAGCCGAGCGTGGATGACCGCGCGGCTTTGGGTGAGGATGCGCGGCCAGGCTCCTGTTCTGACACGGGAGTCTTGTGTTCGAACGCGTTGCGTTCAGCAATTACCGCGTTGCGTGATGCGGAGGAGAGTGGGAGGGCTTCAATTGCCGCTCTGTCCCACGTCTCCCAGCTGTTACAAGGGGTAGTAACAGCATCCGCATCGCGCCAGCCAAGTCCGGTCACAGTCCAGCAAGCCATCCAGGATGGTATCAACCTGGCGCTGGACTGTATGACGCGGGCGGTGACCAGGAGTGTCCGGGCAAGGCGCACTTTTGCCTTGGATAATCTGTGCCCGTCCCAGGACCTATACAATAGGCTACTACGTACGCCTATGACAGGTCCTGGTCTCTTTGGAGGTGAGGGATGTAGGCACCTCCAGGAGACGGTTACTCTGGTCAATAACCAGAGGGCGCTGCGCGAGCAGTTTGAGGTGCTTCGTCGTGCCAACGTTCGCGCCGCACCCCCTGCGTATCGTCCCCTGCAGGCTCGAGGTGGTAGTGGCCAGGTCAGAGGCCAACCACCATCGCAGCGTCGGCCTCGGCCGCGTGCGATTCGGCCAGCAGCGAGGGGGGCGCAGGCTCCTCAGGCGCAGTCAGCCAGGCAGCCGCCCGCGCACCGAGGTGCGCGCGGTGCTGGTCGTGGCGCGCGAGGATCTGGGCGGGGTAATCGTTCCTGATGGGACGGTTACCGCGGTGAGAACCACGCCGGTGTTTCTGGCAAAGGAGACAGTGCCGCTCTTGCACTCCTTATGTCCACCTCTATCCCTAGGTGGACCGGTGGGAGGCCGGCTAGCCGACCACATGCAAGAGTGGGAACGGTTAACTCAGGACCGTTTAGTCTTGCGATGGCTTTCAGTCGGGTATCATCCCGATTGGATGACAGGCCCGCCATCGCGACTGTCTCTAGTGCCGATCTGGACTCCGAATCCGAGAGATCCAGATCAAAGGTTGTGTATCGAGGAGGAAATAAATTCCCTCATACAAAAAGGAGCTATTCAGCCGGCACAGAGGTGTCCGGGCTTCTATTCAACCCTGTTCTTAGTAACAAAGAACACCGGAGGGTGGAGACCAATTCTCAACCTCAAGCCATTGAACAAGTTCATAGAGACGCCCAGTTTCAAGATGGAGACTGTGCGCTCGGTGTTGGCGGGGTTAGAGAGGGGAATGTGGACAGCGTCGATAGATTTGAAGGACGCTTATTTCCACATCCCCATACACAGGAGTTTCCGTCGCTTCCTGAGATTTGCATTCCAGGGCAGACAGTGGGAATTCAGGGTGCTACCCTTCGGAATTTCCACGGCTCCTCGGGTTTTCACCCGTGTGGTTCTTGCGATCACCGCATACCTCCGCAGGAGAAGCATAGCAGTCCACACGTACATAGACGACTGGCTGTTGAAAGCACACACCCGGGAAAGTTTATGGGCCAGTCTGGAGATTGTTTTGAAAACTCTCACAGACTTAGGCTGGATGATCAATTTCCCAAAATCAGAGCTGATTCCATCCCAGAAGTTTGTTTACCTGGGGATGTTCTTCGATCTAGAGACAGGATATGTTTATCCTACTCAGGAGAGAGTTCAGAAACTCATCTCATTAATTCAGTCAGTGTGCGACAGTCGTCATGTCCTGGCACGGGTTTACTTGAGAATGCTGGGGTTGATGGTTTCATTGGAACCAGTCATTCCTCAGGCCGCCTTACGCAGGCGGCCGATCCAGTTATTTCTCATGACACAATGGACCCAGAGTACAGGTTCGCTGGACTCGAATGTGTCAGTGTTGGCGCCTCTCATTCACCACCTGCAATGGTGGTTGAATACAGAGAATCTCTTGCCGGGGGTTTTGCTAACCCCTCCCCACCCTCAGGTGACTGTGTATACAGATGCATCGATGGAGGGCTGGGGAGCTTGCCTGGAAGAGTACACGATATCAGGGCTTTGGAATCTGGAACAGTCAAAGGAACATATAAATCTACTGGAGCTAAGAGCAGTAGTCCTGTGCCTGGAACATTTCTTACAGAAAGTTCAGGGCAAGATTGTTCTTATTCGTTCAGACAACTCAACAGTTGTGACTTACATAAACCGCCAGGGCGGAACGAAGTCGCCCAGTCTCTGTATGATGACATGGAAACTGCTTTGTTGGTGTCTGGATCACCAGATTACCTTGAAAGCAGTTCATATTCCGGGAAGGTTAAACCTGCTAGCAGACTCATTGAGCCGAAGGATGAGTGTTTTACCCACGGAATGGCAACTAAATCAATGTGTGGCGGATCGTCTGTTCGACCATTGGGGGAAACCCAACATCGATTTGTTCGCAACGAGGAAGAATGCGAAGATGACGACGTACGTCTCTCCGATTCCAGATCCAAGCGCTTTCGCAACAGATGCGTTAGCTATCAGCTGGGGGAGAATGTATGCATACGCATTCCCTCCAGCAATCCTAATTCAAAAAATTCTTCAGAAAATCAGACAGGAGGAATGCCAAGTGCTTCTGATCGCCCCGGATTGCCCAAGCCGATCATGGTATACGGATCTGCTGGACCTTCTGGTCTGCAATCCGGTTCCTCTACCTCTGATGGACGACATTATCTTCCAGGGCAAGGCCCTTCACAACAATCCGTCAATGTTCAGATTGACTGCGTGGATGTTGTCAAGGAATCTAGAATTAAGGAGGGCTTTTCTGAGCAAGCAGCCATGTTTATGGCCAAAGCCAGGAGGGGTCAACCTCCAGAGCATATAACTATAAAATCAACAGATTTGCAGAGTGGTGCTCAAAAAGATGTATTAATCCAATGGATTCATCTATTCAGGTAGTAGCTGATTTCCTCTGTCACCTGTATGATGCCTATAGCCTCAAGCCTAACTCTATTGCTGGTTATAAGTCAGCTTTAATGACTGTTATTCCTTGCTTGTCTAGGAGGGGAAGTGATGAAGTAAGTACATTAAATGTATTAATTAAAGGCATGGGCAATCTAAGACCAAGGAATCCCCCGGTGATTCCGTCTTGGAGTTTATCGCTAGTGCTTCAAGTACTAGGAGATAAGCCTTTTGAACCACTTAGTTCCATTTCTATGAAAATGTTAACTCTTAAAACTGTATTTTTAATTGCTGCGGCCTCGGCTAGGCGTAGGAGTGAGATTCATGCCTTATCAGCCGAGGATGACCGTTTTGTGGTTACAGGGGAAGGCCTTAAGTTACTACCTAGGATTAATTTCTTAGCTAAAAATCAGTCGTTGAAATATCCAGGTCAACCTATTTTTTTGCCTGCTTTAACTAGATATGATCCTAATTCTAAAGCATGGTGTCCCGTTCGGGCGCTACTTTGGTACAAACAGCGTACTTCGGGGTGGCGGACCGATCAGTCAGCGTTATGGTTGTCATATATTGAACCCCATGGCAGGGCGTCTAAGGACACCATTTCCAGGTGGATTGTAGAGTGTATCCAATTTTGTCACAAATCAGCCACTGGTAAGCAGGTTGACATAGCCAAGGCTCACAGTGTCCGGGGCGTAGTGACTTCCACTGCCCTATTTAATGGGGTCCCTGTGGATGACATTATGTCCGTGGCTCAGTGGCACTGTGAGTCAAGTTTTACAGACCATTATCTCCGTGACACCTCGAATCCTCTCGCCTTGTCGATTTTGAAAAAATAATCGCTTATATGTTTTTGAGGAGGGTCTCCTCATTGCTTATATACTTCACAATTAATCAATGGAAACATCCACTTTTTGGGACTGCATCGGTCTTCTCCACTAGGAAGAGGATGACAGCTGCCAAGTTCAACAAGGTCAGTCTTGTTCATGTGTTGTTCATTGTTGATTATATTGTCACGTTACCTGTTTTTTATTAATATGGTGATGGTTTGTGTTTTGATGTGGTTCATCATTGAGAGTATACGAAAATGGAGCCTTTTCGTCTCTGTCCTATAGTACATGGCACTGGTACCTAGAGAGCGTATAGGACATTGAGGTCATGCTAGTCTTCCTCCCAGGAAGGAGGGGGGGGGAGCGCATATGACATCGGTCATCTCATCCATCGGTTGGTGTTAGCCGATGTTTCATCAAATCCTGACTGTGTTTTCACACAGTTTCAGACGTTTAAGTGCCTTGAACGCGTGAAAGCGCATAGGGAAGAGCTGGTCTTTTGACCTCGCCTCCCTCCCGCCGAATTCCCTGTCGAATTCTGGCAATATCAAAAGTATTAGGGAGGTAAGTATACTCTTGATGTGAAATAAACGAAATCTAGGATTTCTTTTTTCACGAGAGAGTTGATACTTACCTCCCTAGATACAGACCTGGCCTCTCCACCCCACAGAGGCTCGGTCTTCAGGCTCTTATTAGTTGCATGTGTGTCAGCCAATAAATTAGTCAGAGGAAGTAGTAGTCGGCGCATGCGCGGTGGTGGGGCTGGCATCCACCGGACTACCCTCTGTCTACCTGCCCAGTAGGGGCACCTAACTGTTTTTAATCTGAGTGTTTATTGAGTGAACGCCAATATTTAGCAATATCAAAAGTATTAGGGAGGTAAGTATCAACTCTCTCGTGAAAAAAGAAATCCTAGATTTCGTTTAGTTCATAGACGGTCCATGTTTGGCCATATGCTAAGGATGCCAGAAGAGACACCAGCACAGAGAGCCTTGGAATTCGCCCTACTCGAAGCCAGCAAATACAAAGCCAGGAGAGGATGACATTGCATAAATCTGCTAAGGTGCTATGAGGTGACCTCAAGAAAGCAGGATTCAATACACTCAAGTCAAGAATGGACCTGAGGAAGTTAAGGACTTCGGCTGAGGACAAGACACAGTGGGAAAAAGCAAAGAAGGACTGATTGCAGCTGTAGGATGTTTCTACTACTACACCCGCAGAATATAGTAATCATATATACTGGAGTAATCTTTAGCAAACTTAGGTGCTGACTAACCTTTGGCTTCCTGAAGAAAGCTGCTTTTACTCATAAAAAGTCAAAGGTCAAGGTCATAGAAAAGCATGGACAGGCAAGACTCAGAGACATTGTTGGCTATGTTAATCTGACAATAATAATAATGAGAGGATTTAAAGCTGATGCCTATTAAGAACTTAATTTGTTCTCGACAGGCTTTCATGGAGAATGGATGAA
This sequence comes from Chaetoderma sp. LZ-2023a, assembly GCA_034401795.1. Taxonomy (NCBI): domain Eukaryota; kingdom Metazoa; phylum Mollusca; class Caudofoveata; order Chaetodermatida; family Chaetodermatidae; genus Chaetoderma; species Chaetoderma sp. LZ-2023a. Next base: position 108,515,419 of record CM067367.1, read on the forward strand.
TCCAATTTTAGCTATGCTTCGCCCATTTCTAGTTAATCTCCACCCACACTTTGCCCATGTTGTGATCGATCCCTGAACTCTCTGACTAGCAATTTTCAGAAAACTACAGATAATCTGTTGAATAGTCTTAAACTAATTTGACTTGGTGCTGGTTGCTGCATACATGTATGGCAGAAATTGTCAATTTTCATGATGAGCGATGTCATTTTGATTGTGACATCAGCTAACATGTGCTGTATTTCATTATGACATCAGATACTTGAGTGACTGATCAGGTCCATCCATTGATCTGTCTCTGGTACCAGTCTGGACTCAAATTCCAAGAGATTCAGGCAAGTGGTTGTGCATAAAGAGGAGATATATGAACGTAATTACATCAGTGTGTTTATTAGTTTAGATATAGTCTTATGCTATTGTGAATTTTACAGGAAAGCTCGTCGACACCAGAAGAAAGTTCAACGTCAGCTGACTGAGATGTTTGAAAGGTCTGCCATCTTCAACATCCAGGCAACCACAGAAATCTTACTGGTTAGAAATATTAATCACTTCAGTTACTTACTATAATAACTTCTCAAAATGAGATTGAGCTTGATATAAAGCTACAATCATTTTAAGCCGTTCACCGACAAATCCATGAAAAAGTAAATTCTGTACGATATAAAACCTATTCTGTTAAATATTTTGAAATTAATTTAACTACAAGCTGTTGATGCCTTGCCTTAGGCATCAACAACTTCCAGTCCAATTAATTTCAAAATATTTAACAGTTTTCATACATGTATCATTGCCATGAAAATGAGATATGGGGAATTCAACAGTGAAAGTGTTAAGACAGTATTTGTAACCGCCATTATCATTGTATAATATTCATTCAGTATAGAGAGTGAATAGAAAATTAACACACATGACATTTCACTTCAAGAGTATACTTACCTCCCTAATACTTTTGATATTGCTAAATATTGGCTTTCACTCAATAAACACTCAGATTTAAAACAGTTAGGTGCCCCTACTGGGCAGGGAGTCAGAGCGTAGTCTGGCGGATGCCAGCCCCACCACCGCGCATGCGCAGACTAGCACTTCCTCTTTGCTAGATTATTGGCAAAGAGAACACACATGTTTTTTGAGTCATAAGCTTTTCTTGCTCTTTAACGTTTTTATTGGTGTTATTTTGGAAGTGATAAGACCTGATTTGGATGGCGGGAGGATACACTTCGCCACAGGAGGACGTTGGACCTTTAAATCAGGTGACTTCTAGTAAAATTAGCGAGTTTTCTTCCCGGTGTATTGTGTTTCCGGGACTCACGTTTACCGTGATAAGCGCCTTGGTTGGTTGGGTTATATCAACTCGGTGCTACCTAGGACTAATTTCTCTTTCTGTTTATGTCCACAGGTCTGTATGACGCTAGATGGTGACATCACAGTAGCAGAGATTTAGTTTTCTCTCCACCATGGTTCCATTTCCTACTAACACTGTTAGGTTATCTAACCAAATGAAAAATTATGTCCAGTGAGTTGGAGGCCTGGTATAAAGGTCTTCTCACTTTGCCCTCTTGATCCAATTCCTTCCCCATGAGGTGGAGAGAGTTAAGAGGCGTGCAGATGGTGGAGTTTCCGGTTCGTCACGTTGGATGGTTTGTCTATACAAAGTGTCAGGTATCTAGTTATTGATAATGTGGTGATGTTAATTATTGTAAACAAACAAAGGGAGATAATTAACATTTTTGCCAGAAAAGAGTTATCTATATGTATCTGATGGTTGTGTAGTCAACTTATCCATTCAGCATACAATTCGTCCTTGCACTTGGATGTTTTGTTGGGATCGAATTTTTCCTGTCACGGGATTAATGACGTCATAATCAGCCTGGCTATGTATTTATCAGCAATTCAAGCGCTATGCTGGTTTTTGATGTATATTGATCTTTATGATCGTTTTCCTTCTCTTTGAGTTGGATTGAGTTTCTAAGCTTAACTAGTTGCTCATACTCCTTGTCCTTTGCCCTGTTTCAGGGACCGGGTTGCGCGTCCTGTGGACGTTTTATGCATGTAAAGTTCTGGCCGCATCTGTGTTATCGATGTAGCCCTTGTGGTCCATTGATTAATTGTGACATATGTAAGCACTGGGGGGGCGAGTTAATGTCCGAATTCTTGTGCTGCTTACAGGCGACGGACAAGGTGGTAGAGGAGGAGAAGAAGAAGAAGCGGAAACGAGAGGTTGTAAGTAGGAAGGGTAAGGGGAAGGTCTCGTCCGCGGTGGATATGGAGACCTTCCGGACCGAGATGTTGGGAGAGATGAAGAGGACAATAAAAGATTTGGTTCCAGGGTTGCTTCGTAGCATGCTTCCTGGACCAGATCCTTTATTGTCCTCATCATCGGCTTCGGAGCAGGTAATCCCCGCCTCTGGATCGATTTTCCTTAGTCCGCTTCCGTTGTCCGACGATTCAGAGGTGGCCCCATTAGAGGGGGCGTTCCACGACCCTGGCAGCAGGCTTATTGCCGCGCCGATAGGGGACCGTGGACGGTTGTCGCTGGAACCCGCGGGCTGCTTATCAGTCCAGGGGTATCCGCACGCCGCGGTGGCCAGTACCTCCTATGGCACCGTTCCTGGTCAGCCCGGGTTAGCTCTCTTTGCTGACCCGGGGTCTAATCTTTCTGACCAGGGTGATGAGGATTACCTGCTAGGGTCGCCGTCTGACGACGTGGACATGGATGAAGACGTTTGTGCACCCCTCGCGGGGAATACAGGCGCTTTTTTCCACGGTATTACTCACCCTGGAGTAAGGTCCGCGGTTCAGGTGGTGGCCCAGGGCGCTGCTGATGGCCAGCGGTACCGCATACCTCGGCTTGCCGAGCGTGTAGCTGGTGCTGGCCGGGCCCGTGGTGGGGCTATATATACCCCGCGCTCTACCGCGGTGCCTGCTCCTGGTCAAACCAGTGATATTCTCATGCCGGTGCTGTCAGGCCCGCATGTTTTCCCTGGCTTGCCAGGTGTATCAGCGTACCCGCCGTCAAGCTCTACTGCTTGCGCTCAGGAGGAAGACGAAGGACCCCGTCTTGTAGAGCGCTCGCAGTTAGCCACGGAGGAGGATTGGTATGACGCTTGCCAGTGGTTGGTGAGCGTTAGGCCTGATCTTCCCGTGGAGCAGTCGGCTAGCCACCGTGTTCACACGCCGTGGTTAGCTGGGAAACCAACTGCTAACGCTATGCCTTCTCTGCCGCTGGCGGAGCATGTCGTTGACATGTTCAAGGCGGCGGAGTCGTCCATTAACACGAGTGGACGTCTCGCGAAGGCCCCTCGCGAGGTGGCCAGGCGTTGTCGCATCGTGCCCCTGGACTACCAGCGGTACGGTGTGGTACCCAAGCCCAGCGTGGATGACCGCGCGGCTTTGGGTGAGGATACGCGGCCAGGCTCCCGTTCTGACGCGGGGGTCTTGTGCGCGGACGCGTTGCGTTCGGCGAATACCGCGTTGCGTGATGCGGAGGAGAGTGGGAGGGCTTCGATCGCCGCTCTGTCCCACGTCTCCCAGCTGTTACAGGGGGTAGTAACGGCATCCGCATCGCGCCAGCCAAGCCCGCTCGTGGTCCAGCGAACCATCCAGGATGGTATTAACCTGGCGCTGGACTGTATGACGCGGGCGGTGACCAGGAGTGTCCGGGCAAGACGCACGTTTGCCCTGGACAATCTGTGCCCGTCTCAGGACCTGTATAATAGGCTACTCCGTACGCCTATGACGGGTCCTGGTCTTTTTGGAGGTGAGGGATGTCGCCACCTCCAGGAGACGGTCACCCTGGTGAATAACCAGAGGGCGCTGCGCGAACAGTTTGAGGTGCTGCGTCGTGCTAACGTTCGCGCCGCGGCCCCTGCGTATCGTCCCCTGCAGGCTCGAGGTGGTGCTGGCCAAGTCAGAGGCCAGCCGCCGTCGCAGCGCCGGCCTCGGCCGCGTGCGATTCGGCCAGCAGTGAGGGGGGCGCAGGTTCCTCAGCCGCCGTCAGCCAGGCAGCCGCCCGTGCACCGAGGTGCGTGCGGGGCGGGGCGGGGCGCGCGAGGATCTGGGCGTGGTTATCGTTCCTGACAGGGCGCTTACCGCGGTAAGGACCACGCCGGTGTGTATGGCGACGGAGACAGTGCCGCTCTTGCATGCCTTGTGTCCACCGCGGTCCCTAGGTGGACCGGTGGGAGGCCGGCTAGCCGACCACATGCAAGAGTGGGAACGGTTAACTCAGGACCGTTTAGTCTTGCGATGGCTTTCCGTGGGGTATCATCCAGAGTGGATGACAGGCCCGCCGTCGCGACTGTCTCTGGTGCCAGTCTGGACTCCCATTCCGAGAGATCCAGATCAAAGGTTGTGTATCGAGGAGGAGATAAATTCCCTCGTACAAAAAGGAGCTATTCAGCCGGCACAAAGGTGTCCGGGCTTCTATTCAACCCTGTTCTTGGTAACAAAACGCACCGGAGGGTGGAGACCGATTCTCAACCTCAAGCCACTGAACAAGTTCATCGAGACGCCCAGTTTCAAGATGGAAACGGTGCGCTCGGTGTTGGCGGGGTTGGAGAGGGGGATGTGGACGGCGTCGATAGATTTGAAGGACGCTTATTTCCACATCCCCATCCACGGGAGTTTCTGTCGCTTCCTGAGATTTGCATTCCAGGGCAGACAGTGGGAATTCAGGGTGTTGCCCTTCGGAATTTCCACGGCTCCTCGGGTTTTCACCCGTGTGGTTCTTGCAATCACAGCATACCTCCGCAGGAGAAGCATAGCAGTCCACACGTACATAGACGACTGGCTGTTGAAAGCGCACACCCGGGAAAGTTTGTCGGCCAATCTGGAGATTGTTTTGAAAACTCTCACAGACTTAGGCTGGATGATCAATTTCCCAAAATCAGAGCTGACTCCATCCCAGAAGTTTGTTTACCTGGGGATGTTCTTCGATCTAGAGACAGGATATGTTTATCCTACTCAGGAGAGAGTTCAGAAACTCATCTCATTAATTCAGTCAGTGTGCGACAGTCGTCATGTCCTGGCACGGGTTTACTTGAGAATGCTGGGGTTGATGGTTTCATTGGAACCAGTCATTCCTCAGGCCGCCTTACGCAGGCGGCCGATCCAGTTATTTCTCATGACACAATGGACCCAGAGTACAGGTTCGCTGGACTCGAATGTGTCAGTGTTGGCGCCTCTCATTCACCACCTGCAATGGTGGTTGAATACAGAGAATCTCTTGCCGGGGGTTTTGCTAACCCCTCCCCACCCTCAGGTGACTGTGTATACAGATGCATCGATGGAGGGCTGGGGAGCTTGCCTGGAAGAGTACACGATATCAGGGCTTTGGAATCTGGAACAGTCAAAGGAACATATAAATCTACTGGAGCTAAGAGCAGTAGTCCTGTGCCTGGAACATTTCTTACAGAAAGTTCAGGGCAAGATTGTTCTTATTCGTTCAGACAACTCAACAGTTGTGACTTACATAAACCGCCAGGGCGGAACGAAGTCGCCCAGTCTCTGTATGATGACATGGAAACTGCTTTGTTGGTGTCTGGATCACCAGATTACCTTGAAAGCAGTGCATATTCCGGGAAGGTTAAACCTGCTAGCAGACTCATTGAGCCGAAGGATGAGTGTTTTACCCACGGAATGGCAACTAAATCAATGTGTGGCGGATCGTCTGTTCGACCATTGGGGGAAACCCAACATCGATTTGTTCGCAACGAAGAAGAATGCGAAGATGACGACGTACGTCTCTCCGATTCCGGATCCAAGCGCTTTCGCAACAGATGCGTTAGCTATCAGCTGGGGGAGAATGTATGCATACGCATTCCCTCCAGCAATCCTGATTCCAAAAATTCTTCAGAAAATCAGACAAGAGGAATGCCAAGTGCTTCTGATCGCCCCGGATTGGCCAAGCCGATCATGGTATACGGATCTGCTGGACCTTCTGGTCTGCAATCCGGTTCCTCTGCCTCTGATGGACGATATTATCTTCCAGGGCAAGGCCCTTCACAACAATCCGTCAATGTTCAGATTGACTGCGTGGATGTTGTCAAGGAATCTAGAATTAAGGAGGGCTTTTCTGAGCAAGCAGCCATGTTTATGGCCAAAGCCAGGAGGGGGTCAACCTCCAGAGCATATAATTATAAAATCAACAGATTTGCAGAATGGTGCTCAAAAAGATGTATTGATCCAATGGATTCATCTATTCAAGTAGTAGCTGATTTCCTCTGTCACCTCTATGATGCCTATAGCCTCAAGCCTAACTCTATTGCTGGTTATAAGTCAGCATTAATGTCTGTTATTCCTTGCTTGGCTAAGAGGGGAAGTGATGAAGTAAATACATTAAATGTATTAATTAAAGGCATGGGCAATCTAAGACCAAGGAATCCTCCTGTGATTCCGTCTTGGAGTTTATCGCTAGTGCTTCAAGTACTAGGTGATAAGCCTTTTGAACCACTTAGTTCCATTTCTATGAAACTATTAACACTGAAGACTGTGTTTTTAATTGCTGCGGCCTCGGCTAGGCGTAGGAGTGAAATTCATGCCTTATCAGCCGAGGATGACCGTTTTGTGGTTTCAGGGGAAGGCCTTAAGCTGCTACCTAGGATTAATTTCTTGGCTAAAAATCAGTCGTTGAAATATCCAGGTCAACCTATTATTTTGCCTGCTTTAACTAGATATGATCCTAATTCTAAAGCATGGTGTCCCGTCCGGGCGCTGCGCCGGTACAAACAACGTACGGCGGAGTGGCGCACCGACCAGTCAGCGTTATGGTTGTCATATATTGAACCCCATGGCAGGGCTTCTAAGGACACCATTTCCAGGTGGATTGTGGAATGCATTCAGTTTTGCCATAAATCCGCCACCGGGAAGCAGGTTGACGTGGCCAAGGCTCACAGTGTCCGCGGCGTAGTGACATCCACCGCCCTATTTAATGGGGTCCCGGTGGATGATATTATGTCGGTGGCTCAGTGGCACTGTGAGTCAAGTTTTACAGACCATTATCTCCGTGACACCTCTAATCCTCTCGCCTTGTCGATTTTGAAAAAATAACTCGGTTTATATTTTTTGAGGAGGGCTTTCCTCATTACTTATATATTTCACAATTAATTTATGGAAACACCCACTTTTTTGGGCCTGCATCAGTCTTTACCAATGGGAAGATGATGTCAGCAGCCATTTTCAACAAGGTCAGTCTTGTTCATGTGTTGTCCATTGTTGATTGTATTGTCACGTTACCCGTTATTAATATGGTGATGGTTTGTGTATTTGTGTGGTTCATTGTTGAGAGTTACGAAAATGGAGCTTTTTCGTCTCTGTCCTGTAGTACATGGCACTTGTACGTAGAGAGCGTATAGGACATTGAGGTCAGTCGACTCTTCCTCCCAGGAATGAGGGGGGGGGGGAGCGCATATGACATTCGGTCATCTCTCATACATCGGTGGTGTTATCCGATGGTTAGTCAAATCCTGACTGTTTTTTCTTACAGTTTCAGAAGTTTAAGTGCCTTAAACGCAGAAAAGCGTATAGGGATGAGCTGGTCTTTTGACCTCGCCTCCCTCCCGCCAGATTCACTTTCGAATTCTGGCAATATCAAAAGTATTAGGGAGGTAAGTATACTCTTGAAGTGAAATAAACGAAATCTAGGATTTCTTTTTTCACGAGAGAGTTGATACTTACCTCCCTAGATACGGACCCGGCCTCTCCACCCCACAGAGGCTCGGTCTTCAGGCTCTTAATAGTTGCATGTGTGTCAGCCAATAATCTAGTCAGAGGAAGTGCTAGTCTGCGCATGCGCGGTGGTGGGGCTGGCATCCGCCAGACTACGCTCTGACTCCCTGCCCAGTAGGGGCACCTAACTGTTTTAAATCTGAGTGTTTATTGAGTGAAAGCCAATATTTAGCAATATCAAAAGTATTAGGGAGGTAAGTATCAACTCTCTTGTGAAAAAAGAAATCCTAGATTTCGTTTATTTCACATCATGAGAACATACTTACCTCCCTTACACTCTTAATATACTAGTATATCGGCTCTAAATTCAATAATATTCAG
>CM067367.1:108523961-108616474 GCA_034401795.1 Chaetoderma sp. LZ-2023a
AGCATCGATAGACCTGAAAGATGCTTATTTCCACATTTCCATTGCAAGGAGTTTTCGTCCATTCCTGAGATTTGCTTTTCAGGGACGCTAATGAGAATTCAAAGATCTCCCATTCGGTATCTCGACGGCTCCAAGGGTCTTCACTCAACTGGTCCTGCCTATCACAGCATTCCTCCGCAGGAGAAGTATAGCAGTCCACACTTACATAGATGACTGGTTGCTAAAAGCACACAACCCAGAAGGCTTGACAGCAAATCTGGAGATAGTTTTGAAAACTCTCACAAATTTAGGCTGGATAATCAACTTTCAAAAATCAGAGCTGACTCCATCCCAGAAGTTTGTTTACCTGGGTATGTTCTTCGATCTGGAGATAGGATATGTTTATCCATCCCAGGAGAGTGGAGAATCTCCTCTCGTGCATTCAATTGGTTTGCAGCAGTCGTTATATTCTAGCACGAGTCTATCTGAGAATGCTAGGTCTGATAGTTTCAATGGAACAAGTCATTCCTCAGGCGGCCTTATGCAGGAGGCTGATTCAGCTGTTTCACATGACTGCAGTGGATGCAGAGTTCGGGATCACTGGACTCACGCATTCAAGTGTTGGATCCTCTTATTCATCACCTTCATTGGTGGATGGAGAGAAAATCTCCTGGCAGGGGTAATGCTGACCCCTCCCCACCCTCATGTAACGATGTTTACGGATGCATCAATGGAGGGAAGAAGCCACAATATCAGGGCTTTGGAATCTGGATCAGTCAAAGGAGCATATCAACATGCTAGAATTACGGGCTGTAATTCTAGGCCTGGAACACTTCTTAAAAGAAGTGGAGGGAAAGTTTGTGTTGATACGTTCAGACAACTCAACAGTAGTGAGTTACATAAACCACCAGGGTGGAATGAAGTTGCCCAGTCTCTGTATGATGACATGGCAACTGCGCTGCTGGTGCGTGGATCATATGATCACCTTGAAAGCAGTTCATATTCCTGGAAGGCTGAATCTGTTATGAGACTCATTGAGCCGAAGGATGAACATTCTGCCTACGGAATGGCAACTAAATCAATGTGTGGTGGATCATCTGTTCAATCATTGGGGAAAATCTAACATAGATTTATTCGCAATGAAGATGGCATTTCTCTGATTCCAGATCCAAGCACTATCGCAATAGATGTACTAGCTATCAGCTGAAAGGGAATGTATGCCTACAATCCCGATTCCAAGGATTCTTCAGAAAATCAAGCAGGAGGAATGCCAAGTGCTACTGGTCGCCCCAAATTGGCCAAGCCGATCATGGTTTACGAATCTGCTGGACCTTCTGATCTGCAATCCGGTTCCTCTGCCTTTGATGGACAATATTATCTTCCAGGGCAAGACCCTTCACAACAATCCATCAATGTTTCAATTCACTGCATGGATGTTGTCAAGAAATCCGCAATTAAGGAGGGCCTTTCTGAGCAAGCAGCCAATTTCATGCATAAGCATATAAAAATGTAATTATAAAATCAACATATTTGCAGAATGGTGCTCAAAGAGATGTATCAATCCAATGGATTCATCTATTCAGGTAATAGCTGATTTTCTCTGTCACCTATATGATGCCTATAGTCTTAAGCCTAATTCTATTGCTGGATATAAATCAGCATTAATGACTGTTATCCCTTGCTTGGCAAAGAGGGGAAGTGATGAAATATGTGTTCTAAATACTGTTATCAAAGGTATGGGCAATCTCAGACCGAGAAATCCTCCACTGACACTGTCATGGAGTCTCTCTGGTTCTTCAAGTTTTGAGTGATAAACCTTTTGAACCACTTAGTGCTGTTTCTATAAAATTATTGACACAAAGCTGTATTTTAGTGGCGGCAGCATCAGCCAGACGCAGAAGTGAAATTCATGCCTTGTCTGCTGAGCCTAACCATTATATAGTTACAGGTGAAGGCCTTAAGCTTCTACCGAGATTGGATTTCTTGGCTAAGAATCAATCTTTAAAATATACAGGTCAACATTAACCAGATATGATCCTGGTGCTAAGGCATGGTGTCCTGTCTGTGCATTAAATAAGTACAAAAGAAGAACTCAGGTTTGGCGACGGACCCATGCTCCCTTATGGTTGTCATATATTGAACCCCATGGTAGGGCGTCAAGAGACACTATTTCCAGATGGATAGTAGAATGCATTCAATTCTGTCATAAGACAGCCACTGGAAGTCAAGTAGATAGAGCCAAGGCTCATAGTGTCGTGGTGTGGTAACTTCCACGGCATTATTTAATGGTGTTTCTATTGAAGACATTATGTCAGTAGCCCAGTGGCACTGTGAATCAAGTTTTACCGACCATTACCTCCATGACACGTCTAACCCGCTCGCCCTCTCAGTCCTTAGAAAATAATGTAGAGGTATCTTTTTTTAATTAGTTTTCCTCCTCTGCTATTTACAAATATCACATTTGTTAGTAGGGAATCCATACTATTTGCGGTTTCATTCTCTTCATCCAGTGGAAGAAGAGATGATTTCCGCACCCAAGACATCAGTGGTCAGTATATGTGACCATTTTGTTTTTTGTCTTGTTGATTGTGTCATGTTATTGTTTAATATGGTGATGGTTAATGTCTCTTAATTGTGGTCCTTTCAGAGAGTTTTTCGAAAATGAAGAAATTCTTCTTTTTCCAATGTCTAGTAATACTTTTCATCAAGTATTAGAGAATGTGCTGGTCATTTAAAGCAGCGTTTTTTCCTAACCTTCCTCAGAAAAAGGGTGTGGTGGGTGGTAGAGCGCATTTGCCTTTAGATCAATCTCTCTTCATCGGTCGATTATCCGATGCAAAGTTCTATCCTGGTTGTGTTTTCAGACACAAGTTCAGATGTTTTAAATCTCTTGAAAATTCAAAGAGCTAGTCTCTTCGAGGGTGAACTGGTTTTAGGACCTTGCCTCCCTCCCGCCAAATTTACTTTCAAATTCTGGCTTTTATCAAGAGTGTTAGGGAGCTAAGTATGTTCTCATGATGTGAAATAAAAAATTTATCAAATTTCTTTTTCATGAGTGAGATGACATACTTACCTCGCTAACAGGATCCCGGCCTCTCCACCCCACAGAGGGCTGGTCCTTTAGTTTTTGTTTCGCCTACGAAGAAGGATCGAGACATAGGTATCACTTTTCCGGCGGCGTAAACTTTTAAGTTAGGTTTATATCTCAGCAATGCCTGATCTAATTGGAACCAAACTTGGGTGCATGGTAATATACATCAAAAGGAAGCAGCCCGCCGATGAAAAGGCCATGAGGTCAAGGTTACAGGGGTCAAAGGTTACAGTATAATCTTTGTTAATATTTTACGTTAAGTTTTTGCGCTAAATAAAAGTTATTGCCTTATATCTCAGCAATGCCTGATCCAATTGGAACCAAACTTGGGTACATGGTGAGATACATCAAAATGAAGCAGCATGCTGATGCAGACATCATGCGGTCAAGGTTATGGGGTAAAAGGTCACGGTACAATCTTTGTTAATATTTCACGTCAAGATTTTGCGTTAAACAAAAGTTATTGCCTTATATCTCAGCAATTCCTGATCCAATTGGAACCAAACTTGGGTACATGTTGATATTCATTGAATGGAAGCAGCCCACCGATAAAGCAGTTATGACGTCAAGGTTATGGGGTCAATGGTCACAGTATAATCTTTGTTAATATTTTACATTAAGTTTTTGCATTAAACAAGTTATTGTCTTATATCTCAGCAATGCCTAATCCAATTGGAACCAAACTTGGATACATGGAGATATACATCAAAAGGAAGCAGCACGCTGATACAGGCATCATGCGTTCAAGGTTATGGGGTCAAAGGTCATGGTTTAATCTTTGTTAATATTTTACGTTGTTTTTTGCATTAAACAAAAGTTATTGTCTTGTATCTCAACAATGCCTGATCCAATTGGAACCAAACTTGGGTACATGGAGATATACATCAAAAGGAAGCAGCACGCTGATGCAGGCATCACGAAGTCAAGTTTATGGTGTCAAAGTTCATGGTATAATCTGTATTAATATTTTATGGTAAGTTTTTGCATTAAACAAAAGTTATTACCTTATATCTCAACAATGCCTTATCCAATGGATCCAAACTTGTGTACATGGTGATTTACATTTAACGGAAGCAGCATGCTGATGCAGACATCATGAGGTCAAGGCTGTGGGGGTCAAAGGTCACGGTATAATCCTTGTTAATATTTTACGTTACATTTTTGCATTAAACAAAAGTTATTGCCTTATATCTCAGCAATGCCTGATCCAATTGGAACCAAACTTGGGTACATGATGATATACATCAAAAGGAAGCAGCATGCTGATGCAGACATCATGCGGTCAAGGTTATGGGGTCAACGGTCACAGTATAATCTTTGTTAATATTTTACATTATGGTTTTGCATTAAACAAAAGTTATTGCCTTATATCTCAGCAATGCCTGATCCAATTGGAACCAAACTTGGGTACATGGTGATATACATTGAATGGAAGCAGCCCACTGATAAAGCCGTCATGATGTCACGGTTATGGGGTCAAAGGTCACAGTGTAATCTTTGTTAATATTTTACGTTAAGTTTTTGCGTTAAACAAAAGTTATTGTCTTATATCTCAGCAGTGCCTGATCCAATTGGATACACGGTTACTTATAATGATAGGATGCAACATGATGATGTTGGGATCAGAAGGTCAAAGGTCAATATCACTGTGACCTTGATACAGAACTCTGCTTTTTCAACATTAAGTTTTTGCATTTAGCAAAACCTCGGCGTATATTTCAGGATTGGTTAAGCCTATTGCAAGTAAACTTGGATACATGGTTACCTATAATGATATGATGCAGCATGATGATATCGGCATCACAAAGTCAAAGGTCAAGGTCACTGTGACCTTGATATAGAACTCTGTGCTATTTCACCATTAGGTTTTTGCGTTTAGAAAAACTTCTCAGCTTATATTTCAGGACTGGTTAAGCCTATTGCAACTACACTTGGATACATGGTTACTTATAATGATTGGAAGCAGTGTGATGATGTTGGCCTCACAAGGTCAAAGGTCAAGGTCAATGTGACATTGTTACAGAACTCTGTTATTTCAACATTAAGTTTTTGCGTTTAGCAAAACGTCTCGGCTTATATTTCAGGATTGGTTAAGCCTATTGCATCTAAACTTGGTTACACGGTTACCTATAATGATAGGGTGCAACATGATGATATTGGCATCACAAAGTCAAAGGTCAAGGTCATTGTGACCTTGATATAGAACTCTGTGCTATTTCAACATTAAGTTTTTGCGTTTAGAAAAACTTCTCAGCTTATATTTCAGGACTGGTTAAGCCTATTGCAACTACACCACAGAATTCTTGTTTTAATAGTTGCTTCTATGTCAGCCAATATTTAATAATGGAAGTACCAGTATGCGCATGCGCAGTAGGTGTCGTCTGTCATGTGCATGACTGTGTACATCCCCCCTGCACATTAGGGGCACCTAACTTTTTATAATTCTGAATATTATTGAATTTAGAGCCGATATACTAGTATTCCAAGCGTGTTAGGGAGCTAAGTATGTCATCTCACTCGTGAAAAAGAAATTTGATAAATTTTCTTATTTCGTGGCATAAACTATGTCACAAACGAGTTAATTCAAATTGAGTACGGACAGGTTTTGGTATAGTAGGGATGTATGTGTGAGGCACAGCCTCATCACCAGCTATCAGAATTGTGAAATAAAGAAATAAGTTACAGTTATATGTAACCATTAACCCATTAACACTGATATCAGCCAAAAACGGCTTCTGCAGTAGTCTTGAGAAATGTTCATTTTCAGACCAAGAGAAGACTATTTTTGAAAATTTACCATTGGAATGACCGGCTCGATAACCGAGCCAGTCATTTCATTGGTCAATTTTCAAAAATAGTCTTCTCTTGGTCTGCAAATGGACATTTTATACAAGATTTTCTTGAATAAATTGAAGGGTTAAAGGGTTCAGGCATAAATAAGCATAATTTCCATTTCTAATGTCTGCACATGCATGCACAACATCAAACAATAGATTTGATAGGGGGAATAAATCCTGTAGCAAATGATGTGAAATTTATGAGCTAGTTGCACATATTTATGCAGATGTTGGTAGCTCTCGAAGACACACAGTAGCCTCAGTTGACAAGCTTTTGAATGAGTACTCATTATCAGTATTCTGTCTCATATTTTGGTTATGAAAAACATAGTATTATTGTCGTTGGAACTGGTTATGAGATATCACCTCATATCCACAAGGGCGGCGTAGAGATTCAGATGAAAAGCAATTAGAGTTTATGTGTCAGTTATGTTTTAATTCAGGACAGTATCTGATCCTTTATTGGTCAAGAATGATTTAGAAAATCAAAATTGTTGATATCTTTAACCCTTTAAATTTCAAATTTGGTCAAGAAAATTTAAATAACTGCCTATTGAATGTCCATCTACAGGCTTTGAGAATACCGATTTTGATAATTTATCACTGGAATGATTGGCTCGGTTATCGAGCCAGTCATTCCAGTAGTAAATTTTCAAAAATTGTATTCTCTTGGCCTGTAAATGGACATTCAACAAGACTATAGCAGAGGCCGGTTTTAGCCGGTATGACCATTAAAGGGTTAATTCATGGCCTGTACATTAATTAACACATTAATGGTCAAGCTAGACAACTGTGACCTCTGCTATTGTCTTGAGGAATGTCCATTTGCAGACCAAGGCTTAATAGCTCTCTTCTCTTGGCCTGCTAAGATTTAGATTTTTTAGCAATCATAAATGTTTTATTTATGCTGATGGATATCTGTCAATCACCTGCCGCTACAAAACTAACATGTCATAAATGTCTGATTGCTGAATTTTTGCAGATGACATATTCCAGGGATTCTATCTCTGAACCTGCTGAATATTTTGAAAACAATTTGACTGAAAGTTGTTGGTGGCTTACTTTCAGTAAAATTGTTTTCAAATAATTCAGCCAATCAAGCAGTTTCGCTCATTTAATTTATTGTCAGATGGCTTGCAGCAGCGAGACAGTTAAAACAATGGCCTGTCGTGATGTCAGGCAATGTACTCGTATTTGTGGATAATTTTGTTTATTTCAACAGGACTTGTCTAAGTACAAATATGACAAAATGGTGCAAAAATCACTGGAAATACTCAATAAGCTCTACTCCTCTAAATCAGGAATGTTCAAGCTGGCTGTCGAGGCACAGGTATGGGAGTTTACTCACTTTCAATTCTTAACTACAGGTAGATTAATTTCAAAGTAATGATAGTGATGATACATGTTCAAGTCAATTTCATTTCAAATTTTCAACAGAACATGTGTTGCGTCACTGTTGCCCTGTAGGTATGAGTTAGAATACACCTTCCATATCCTCTGCGTGTTGTAAGAGATGACTAAAGGAGGTACGGGTGAGGTAACCTTGACAGAAACCTCGAGTGCTGGATACGGAGGTTCCAGGCCACACGGCGCACTCTAATAAACACGGATCCACGCACTTAATGCTTATGATCATGCCGATAGCCACTTACAGGACTGGCGGTATGATCAGCGAACGACGAAGAAGAAGTGGTGTAGCATTGATAAAAATAATCTTTAAAGGTGTCTGTCTGCAGATAAAGGAGAAATCTATAACAGGCTGACATGTATGTGGTAATATTTGTATGACTAGCCAGCATTATAGAGATCCACAGATAAGTTCAAAACACTGAATATTTAGAAACTATTTTGACTGGTAGACCTTATGCTAAGTCACCAATGACTTCCATTATAACTATTTTCAAAAAGATTTAACAGCTTTCCTTTATCATTGTCTTGAAATATAGACACTGAAAATATAATTAATAGTTCAATCAACATGGTTGTTGCAATATGGTTGACTATATAAAATATAGAATATAGAAAATAATTGTTGGCCAGCAACGGCTTCATTCAAATTATAGTTTAAATATATATCCATCAACTTTCATAGAAATTCAAATTTTGAGATATTGATATTGAAAGCTGATAGGGTTAACAACATAAGCACAAATCTAGCTTGAATATTCATGGCCTATTCATGGCCTGTAGTGGTCTTGAGAAATGTCCATTTGCAGACCAAGAGAAGACTATTTTTGAAAATTTACCATTGAAATGACTAGCTTGATAACCGAGCCAGTCAATCGAGTGGTAAATTTTGAAAAATTGTCTTCTTTTTGTCTGCAAATGGACATTTTCTATGAGAAAATTTAAATCTTTTGAAATGATGACATTTTTTGTGAATGTAGAATTTAATAACCATTCTGTTGAATATTTTGAAACTGATTTGACTGGGAGCTGTTGCTACCATGGGCAGTAACAGCCCCCCCCCCCCCCCCCAATTAAATTAGTTTTAAAATATTCACCAGCTTGCCTGTATAGTTAACTTGAAATTTTGAATCTTGTAATGCCGGTTTCAAAGTTTCAAATCGATTCCAATATGTGTACAAAGTGGGAATAACTGAGATAAAAATGGGCAGGGCATAGCTAGAAATGGGTGGGGCATAGCTAGAAATGGGCAGGGAATAGCTAGAAATGGGCGGGCATAGCTAGAAATGGATCCCTCTATTGTGAGTTTGCGATTGATCTATATAGAAGTCTCTTGATTGACAGGTTGTTGTGACAAGTGACTCTGGGCGAGTTCATCGAGAAGTGCAGAGGTTTCTGCCAGTACTCCGACGGCTCTCCATGTCCAAAATGAACAAAGCTCAGGAAGGAATGATGAATAAAATCCTGGATGAACTTTCAGGGTGGGAATCACGCACAATATATAGATTACATACTAAATCATCTGGCTTAATTATATAAGCATTGCAAGTTATTTTAAGTTCAATTTTATTGACATGCAGTTGTTAATTCCTCAGGCATGTAGTCTATATTTAGAGTTATTGAAGATACTGCTGCTTTACATAGTTCTAATATGAAATAGATTTTTTGTACTGCGATGAAGAATTGGTTTCCATCTATTCTGAGTCCATCCATCTAGTGACCATAAGCTTACCTAGAATATTTTTATGTTGCTATGCAAATGGGCATTTCACTTCAAGAGTATACTTACCTCCCTAACACGCTTTGATATTCCTAAATATCAACTCACTTAAGAAACACTCAGATTAAAAACAGTTAGTTGCCCCTACTGGGCAGGTAGTCAGATGACAGTCCGGCGGATGCCAGCCCCAGCCTCACGCATGCGCAGACTAGCACTACCTCTTATCCAATTTATTGGCAAAGAGACACATGCGTTACTTTTTCCTAAAGGTTTTCTGCTAGGTCTCGACGCTACTGAAATTATTATCACCTGAGATCATGTCCGAGCGTGGAGTCACCAGAGAAGGGCCATGGACCAAGTCATCAGGTGATTTCAACTACATATTTGTCTAATTTAGCGTTTTAGTCTCGATGTAATATGTTTCTGGGACTGGCGATTAGACGTGATAAGCACCTAAAAAACTGGGTTATTTCTATATGGCACTATGAACTGCTACTCTCTCTCTCTTTGTGTTTGTGTCCACAGGTATCTATCTATGATTGAAAAGGACATCACATCATCAGAGGGTTTGTTTTTCTCTCCACCAAGGTTTCATTTCCTACTAACATGTTATGGAACTAATCAAAATCTATGCCCAGTGAGTTGGAGGTCTCATTAGATCTCACTTTGCCCTCTTGGTCCACTTCCCTCCCTTAATGGTGGAGAGAGTTAAGAGGTCATAGAGATTGGTGGAGCTTCCAGTTCATCAGATCGGATGGTTTGTCTATGCTAAAAGACGCAGGTACTCTAGTTATGATATTAGGCACTTCAATTTATTTGGAAATATTTCTGAAATCTGCTGCCAATTTATCATTGTTTATCTGATGTTGGCATAGTCTGTTTTTACTATCCTTTCCAGTTATTATGTTCTGGATATGAATACAATTCGTCCTTACATCTGGATGTTGTTTTCAAGTCAGATTAACTTCTTATTTTTGAAGTTATGACATCATAATTATCCTAGCACCTTTATTAACTATCACGGACGCGTGAGGATCTGGTCGTGGTAACCGTCCCTGAAGGGTCGGTTGCCATGGTAAGAACCACTCCAGTGCTTCTGGACCAGGAGACAGTGCCACTCTTGCATTACTTATGTCCACCTCTCTCTCTATGTGGTTCAGTGGAGGGTGGGGGGTGGGTGGGAGCTGATCAGCCCACCACAAAACAAGAGTGGGAGCGGTTGACTCAGGGCCACTTAGTTTTGCGATGGCTTTCAGTCGGGTATCATCCCAATTGGATAGCAGACCTGCCATCGCAGCTGTCTCTAGTACCAATCTGGACTCAAAATCCAAGAGATCCAGAGCAACGGTTGTGTATATGGAGGAGGAAATAAATTCCCTCATACTAAAAGGAGCAATTCAACCGGCATTAAAATGCCCGGGATTCTATTCAACCGTGTTCCTAGTGATGAAGAGCACTGGAGGGTGGAGACCAATTCTCAACCTCAAGCCATTGAACAAGTTCATAGACATGCCGAGTTTCAAAATGGAGACAGTGGAAACGGTGTTGGCAGGGTTGGAGAAAGGAATGTGGACGGCATCAATAGACCTGAAGGATGCTTATTTCCACATTCCAATGGCAAGGAGTTTTCGGTGGTTCCTGAGGTTCACATTCCAGGGCAGACAGTGGGAATTAAGGGTTTTACCCTTTGGAATTTCGACGGCTCCTCGGGTCTTCACCAGGGTGGTTCTTGCGATAACAGCATACCTCCGCAGGAGAAGCATAGCAGTCCACACGTACATAGATGGCTGGCTGTTAAAAGCACACAATCAGGAAAGCCTATCAGCAAATCTGGAGATAGTTTTGAAAACTCTCACAGACTTAGGCTGGATAATCTACTTTCAAAAATCAGAGCTGACTCCATCCCAGAAGTTTGTTTACCTGGGAATGTTCTTCGATCTAGAGATAGGATATGTGTATCCTACTTAGAGGAGGGTACAAGTACTCATCTCATTAATACAGTCAGTGTGCATCAGTAGTCATGTCCTGGCACAGGTTTATTTGAAAATGCTGGGGTTGATGGTTTCTCTGGAACCAGTCATTCCTCAGGCGGCCTTACGCAGGCAGCCTATCCAGTTATTTTTCATGACTCAGTGGACCCAGAGTACAGGATCACTGGACTTGAATGTGTCAGTGTTGGAGCCTCTTATTCATCACCTTCAGTGGTGGATGAAGACAGAGAATCTCCTGGCGGGGGAATGCTAACCCCTCCCCACCCTCAGTTAACGATGTATACAGATACATCGATGGAGGGTGGGGAGCTTGCCTGGAAGAAGCAATAGTATCAGGGCTTTGGAATCTGAATCAGTCACAAGAACATATCAATCTACTGGAATTATGAGAAGTAGTCCTGGGCCTGAAACATTTCGTAGAGAAAGAGCAGGGCAAGATTGTTCTAGTTCGATCAGACAACTCAACAGTAGTGCCTTACATAAACTGCCAGAGCGGAGCGAATTTCCCAGTCTCTGTATGATTACTTGGAAATTGCTTTGCTGGTGCCGGGATCATAGGATCACCTTGAAGACAGTTCATATTCTGGAAAGGTTAAATCTGCTAGCAGACTCATTGAGCCGAAGGATGAGTGTTTTACCTATGGAATAACAACTAAATCAATGTGTGGCATATCGTCTATTCAAACACTGGGGGAAACCCAACATAGATTTATTCGCAACGAAGAAGGATGCGAAGTTGACGACGTACGTCTCTCCGATTCCAGATCTGAGCGCTATCACAACAGATGCGTTAGCTATCAGCTGGCTGGGAATGTAGGAATACACATTGGCCAATCCGATCATGGTATACGGATCTGCTGGACCTTCTGGTCTGCAATCCGGTTCCTCTGCCTCTGATGGACAATATTATCTTCCTGGGCAAGACCCTTCACAACAATCTGTCAATGTTCAGATTGACTGCGTGGATGTTGTCAAGGAATCTAGAAATAAGGAGGGTTTTTCTGAGCAAGCAGCCATGTTCATGGCAAAAGTCAGAAGGGGATCAACCTCCAGAGCATATAATTATAAAATTAACAGATTTGCAAAATGGCGCTCAAAAAGATGTATTAATCCAATGGATTCATCTATTCAGGTAGTAGCCGATTTCCCCTGTCACGTGTATGATGCCTATGGCCTCAAGCCAAACTCTATTGCTGGCTATAAGGCAGCTTTAATGACAGTTATCCCTTGCTTGGCTAATAAGTGAAGTAATGAAGTAAGTACATTAAATACTTTAATTAAAGGCATGGGCAATCTAAGACCAAGGAATCCCTCAGTGATTCCGTCTTGGAGTTTATCTCTGGTGCTTCAGGTACTAGCTGATAAGCCATTTGAACCACTAAGTTCCATTTCTATGAAAATGTTGACACTTAAATCTGTATTTTTAATTGCTGCGGCCTCGGCAAGGCGGAGGAGCAAAATTCATGCCTTATCAGCCGAGGCAGACCGTTATGTGGTTACAGGCGAAGGGCTTAAGCTTCTACCTAGGATAAATTTCATGGCTAAAAACCAGTCTGAAATATCCAGGTGAACCCATATTTGTACCTGCTTTGACTATATATGATCCTACTTCATAAGCATGGTGTCCAGTCTGCGCATTAAACCGGTACAAACAGTGTTATGGTTGTCATATATTGAACCCCATGGCAGGGCGTCTAAGGACACCATTTACAGGTGTATTGTAGAATGTGTTCAGGTTTGTCATAAATCTGCCACAGGTAAACAAGTTGACTTAGCTAAGGCTCACAGTATTCATGGCGTAGTGGCTTCCACTTCCCTGTTTAATGGGGTTCCTGTGGATGACATTATGTCAGTAGCTCAGTGGCACCGTGAGTCAAGTTTTACCGACCATTACCTCCGTGACACCTCGAATCATCTCGCCTTATCGATTTTGGAAAAATAATTCAGGTTTACATATGAGGTTCTCTCATTTTTGACATATTTCACAATTTATCAATGGTAACAACCACTTACCTTGACTGCATCAGCCTTCACCAATGGGAAGATGATGACAGTAGCTAAGGTTTCACAAGATCAGTCTTGTTTATGTGTTGCTCATTGTTAATTGTGTTGTCACGTGACCCTTCGTTATTAATATGGTGATGGTATGTGTTTTATGTGGTTCATTCTTGAGAGTATACGAAAATGAAGCCTTTTTGTTTAATGTCCTATAGTGCATGGCACTTGGGACATTGAAGTCATTATGTATTCCTCCCAAGAAAAGAGGGGGAAGGGGTGGGGGAAGAGCGCCTATGACATATGGTCTTCTCTCAGCCATCGGTTGTGTTATCCGATGTTCAAATCTATCCCTGGTTGTGTTTTCACACAATTTCAGAAGTTTTAAGTGCCTTAAATGCAGAAAGGTGAATATGGAAGAGCTGGTCTTTTGACCTCGCCTCCCACCCGCCGAATTCTCTGATGAATTCTGGCAATATCAAAGAGGGTTAGGGAGGTAAATATACTCTTGAAGTGAAATAAATGAAATCACAGATTTCTTTTTTCACGAGAGAGTTGATACTTACCTCCCTAATATGGACCCAGCCTCTCCACCCCACAGAGGCTCGGTCTTCAGGCTTTCTTAAAGTTGCATAGTGTCAGCCAATAAATTAGTCAGAGGAAGTGCTAGTCTGCGCATGCGCGAGGTTGGGGCTGGCATCCGCCGGACTGTCATCTGACTACCTGCCCAGTAGGGGCACCTAACCTTTTTAATCTGAGTGTTTATTGAGTGAAAGTCGATATTTGGCAATATCAAAGAGTGTTAGGGAGGTAAGTATCAACTCTCTCGTGAAAAAAGAAATCCGTGATTTCGTTTATTTGACATATGGTCATTACTCTCGCCATCGGTTGTGTTATCCGATGTTCAGATCATTGCCTGATTGTGTGTGTCATACAATTTCAGATGTTAGTGCTTCATGCGCAAAAACGCGCAATGGATGAGCTGGTCTTTTGACCTCGTCTCCCTCCTGCCATTTCACTTCAAGAGTATACTTACCTCCCTAATACTTTTGATATTGCTAAATATTGGCTTTCACTCAATAAACACTCAGATTTAAAACAGTTAGGTGCCCCTACTGGGCAGGGAGTCAGAGCGTAGTCTGGCGGATGCCAGCCCCACCACCGCGCATGCGCAGACTAGCACTTCCTCTTTGCTAGATTATTGGCAAAGAGAACACACATGTCTTTTTGAAACATAAGCTTTTCTTACTCTTAAACTGTTTAATTGGTGTTATTTTGGAGTGATAGTATCTGATTTGGATGGCAGGAGGGAACACTTCGCCACAGGAGGACTTAGGACCTTTAAATCAGGTGACTTCTAGTAAAATTAGCGAGTTTTCTTCCCGGTGTATTGTGTTTCCGGGACTCGCGTTTACCGTGATAAGCGCCTTGGTTAGTTGGTTTATGTCAACTCGGTGCTACCTAGGACTAATTTCTCTTTCTGTTTATGTCCACAGGTCTGTATGACGCTAGGTGGTGACATCACAGCAGCAGAGAGTTAGTTTTCTCTCCACCATGGTTCCATTTCCTACTAACACTGTTAGGTTATCTAACCAAATGAAAAATTATGTCCAGTGAGTTGGAGGCCTAGTATAAAGGTCTTCTCACTTTGCCCTCTTGATCCAATTCCTTCCCCATGAGGTGGAGAGAGTTAAGAGGCGTGCAGATGGTGGAGTTCTCCGGTTCGTCACGTTGGATGGTTTGTCTATACAAAGTGTCAGGTATCTAGTTATTGATAATGTGGTGATGTTAATTATTGTAAACAACCAAAGGGAGATAATTAACATTTTTGCCAGAAAAGAGTTATCTATATGTATCTGATGGTTGTATAGTCGACTTATCCATTCAGCATACAATTCGTCCTTGCACTTGGATGTTTTGTTGGGATCGATTTTTTCCTGTCACGGGATTAATGACGTCATAATCAGCCTGGCTATGTATTTATCAGCAATTCAAGCGCTATGCTGGTTTCTGATGTATTTTGATCTTTATGATCGTTTTCCTTCTCTTTGAGTTGGTTTGAGTTTCTAAGCTTAACTAGTTGCTCATACTCCTTGTCCTTTGCCCTGTTTCAGGGACCGGGTTGCGCGTCCTGTGGACGTTTTCTTCATGAAAAGTTCTGGCCTCATCTGTGCTATCAATGTAGCCCTTGTGGTCCCTTGGTTAATTGTGACATATGTAAGCACTGGGGGGGCGAGTTAATGTCCGAATTCTTGTGCTGCTTACAGGCGACGGACAAGGTGGTAGAGGAGGAGAAGAAGAAGAAGCGGAAACGAGAGGTTGTAAGTAGGAAGGGTAAGGGGAAGGTCTCGTCCGCGGTGGATATGGAGGCCTTCCGGACCGAGATGTTGGGAGAGATGAAGAGGACAATAAAGGATTTGGTTCCAGGGTTGCTTCGTGGCATGCTTCCTGGACCAAATCCTTTACTGTCCTCATCATCGGCTTCGGAGCAGGTAATCCCCGCCTCTGGATCGGTTTTCCTTAGACCGCTTCCGTTGTTCGACGATCCAGAGGTGGCCCCATTAGAGGGGGCGTTCCACGGCCCTGGCAGCAGGCTTATTGCCGCGCCGAGAGGGGACCGTGGACGGTTGTCGCTGGAACCCGCGGGCTGCTTATCAGTCCAGGGGTATCCGCACGCCGCGGTGGCCAGTACCTCCTATGGCACCGTTCCTGGTCAGCCCGGGTTAGCTCTCTTGGCTGACCCGGGGTCTAATCTTTCTGACCAGGGTGATGAGGATTACCTGCTAGGGTCGCCGTCTGACGACGTGGACATGGATGAAGAAGTTTGTGCACCCCTCGCGGGGAATACAGGCGGCTTCTTCCACGGTTTTACTCACCCTGGAGTAAAGTCCGCGGCTCAGGTGGTGGCCCAGGGCGCTGCTGATGGCCAGCGGTACCGCATACCTCGGCTTGCCGAGGGTGTTGCTGGTGCTGGCCGGGCCCGTGGTGGGGCGGTATATACCCCGCGCTCTGCCACGGTGCCTGCTCCTGGTCAAACCAGTGATATTGTCATGCCGGTGCTATCAGGCCCGCATGTTTTCCCTGGCTTGCCAGGTGTATCAGCATACCCGCCGTCAAGCTCTACTGCTTGCGCTCAGGAGGAAGACGAAGGACCCCGTCTTGTAGAGCGCTCGCAGTTAGCCACGGAGGAGGATTGGTCTGACGCTTGCCAGTGGTTGGTGAGCGTTAGGCCTGATCTGCCCGTGGAGCAGTCGCCTAGCCAGTGTGACCACAGGCCGTGGTTAGCTGGGAAACCGACTACTAACGCTATGCCTTCTCTGCCGCTGGCGGAGCATGTCGTTGACATGTTCAAGGCGGCGGAGTCGTCCATTAACTCGAGTGGACGTCTCGCGAACGCCCCTCGCGAGGTGGCCAGGCGTTGTCGCATCGTGCCCCTGGATTACCAGCGGTACGGTGTGGTACCCAAGCCCAGCGTGGATGACCGCGCGGCTTTGGGTGAGGATGCGCGGCCAGGCTCCCGTTCTGACACGGGGGTCTTGTGCTCGAACGCGTTGCGTTCGGCGAATACCGCGTTGCGTGATGCGGAGGAGAGTGGGAGGGCTTCGATTGCCGCTCTGTCCCACGTCTCCCAGCTGTTACAGGGGGTAGTAACGGCATCCGCATCGCGCCAGCCAAGCCCGGTCACGGTCCAGCGAGCCATCCAGGATGGTATTAACCTGGCGCTGGACTGTATGACTCGGGCGGTGACCAGAAGTGTCCGGGCAAGACGCACGTTTGCCCTGGACAATCTGTGCCCGTCTCAGGACCTGTACAATAGGCTACTCCGTACGCCTATGACGGGTCCTGGTCTTTTTGGAGGTGAGGGATGTCGCCACCTCCAGGAGACGGTCACCCTGGTGAATAACCAGAGGGCGCTGCACGAGCAGTTTGAAGTGCTGCGTCGTGCTAACGTTCGCGCCGCGGCCCCTGCGTGTCGTCCCCTGCAGGCTCGAGGTGGTGCTCGCCAAGTCAGAGGCCAGCCACCGTCGCAGCGTCGGCCTCGGCCGCGTGCGATTCGGCCAGCAGCGAGGGGGGCGCAGGTTCCTCAGGCGCCGTCAGCCAGGCAGCCGCCCGCGCACCAGGGTGCGCGCGGGGCGGGGCGGGGCGCGCGAGGATCTGGGCGTGGTTATCGGTCCTGACAGGACGCTTACCGCGGTAAGAACCACTCCGGTGTGTATGGCAACGGAGACAGTGCCGCTCTTGCATGCCTTGTGTCCACCGCGGTCCCTAGGTGGACCGGTGGGAGGCCGGCTAGCCGACCACATGCAAGAGTGGGAACGGTTAACTCAGGACCGTTTAGTCTTGCGATGGCTTTCCGTCGGGTATCATCCAGAGTGGATGACAGGCCCGCCGTCGCGACTGTCTCTAGTGCCAGTCTGGACTCCCATTCCGAGAGAGCCAGAGCAAAGGTTGTGTATCGAGGAGGAGATAAATTCCCTCGTACAGGAGCTATTCAGCCGGCACAAAGGTGTCCGGGCTTCTATTCAACCCTGTTCTTAGTAACAAAACGCACCGGAGGGTGGAGACCGATTCTCAACCTCAAGCCATTGAACAAGTTCATCGAGACGCCCAGTTTCAAGATGGAAACGGTGCGCTCGGTGTTGGCGGGGTTGGAGAGGGGGATGTGGACGGCGTCGATAGATTTGAAGGACGCTTATTTCCACATCCCCATCCACGGGAGTTTCTGTCGCTTCCTGAGATTTGCATTCCAGGGCAGACAGTGGGAATTCAGGGTGTTACCCTTCGGAATTTCCACGGCTCCTCAGGTTTTCACCCGTGTGGTTCTTGCGATCACAGCATACCTCCGCAGGAGAAGCATAGCAGTCCACACGTACATAGACGACTGGCTGTTGAAAGCGCACACCCGGGAAAGTTTGTCGGCCAATCTGGAGATTGTTTTGAAAACTCTCACAGACTTAGGCTGGATGATCAATTTCCCAAAATCAGAGCTGACTCCATCCCAGAAGTTTGTTTACCTGGGGATGTTCTTCGATCTAGAGACAGGATATGTTTATCCTACTCAGGAGAGAGTTCAGAAACTCATCTCGTTAATTCAGTCAGTGTGCGACAGTCGTCATGTCCTGGCACGGGTTTACTTGAGAATGCTGGGGTTGATGGTTTCATTGGAACCAGTCATTCCTCAGGCCGCCTTACGCAGGCGGCCGATCCAGTTATTTCTCATGACACAATGGACCCAGAGTACAGGTTCGCTGGACTCGAATGTGTCAGTGTTGGCGCCTCTCATTCACCACCTGCAATGGTGGTTGAATACAGAGAATCTCTTGCCGGGGGTTTTGCTAACCCCTCCCCACCCTCAGGTGACTGTGTATACAGATGCATCGATGGAGGGCTGGGGAGCTTGCCTGGAAGAGTACACGATATCAGGGCTTTGGAATCTGGAACAGTCAAAGGAACATATAAATCTACTGGAGCTAAGAGCAGTAGTCCTGTGCCTGGAACATTTCTTACAGAAAGTTCAGGGTAAGATTGTTCTTATTCGTTCAGACAACTCAACAGTTGTGACTTACATAAACCGCCAGGGCAGAACGAAGTCGCCCAGTCTCTGTATGATGACATGGAAACTGCTTTGTTGGTGTCTGGATCACCAGATTACCTTGAAAGCAGTTCATATTCCGGGAAGGTTAAACCTGCTAGCAGACTCATTGAGCCGAAGGATGAGTGTTTTACCCACGGAATGGCAACTAAATCAATGTGTGGCGGATCGTCTGTTCGACCATCGGGGGAAACCCATCATCGATTTGTTCGCAACGAAGAAGAATGCGAAGATGACGACGTACGTCTCTCCGATTCCGGATCCAAGCGCTTTCGCAACAGATGCGTTAGCTATCAGCTGGGGGAGAATGTATGCATACGCATTCCCTCCAGCAATCCTGATTCCAAAAATTCTTCAGAAAATCAGACAAGAGGAATGCCAAGTGCTTCTGATCGCCCCGGATTGGCCAAGCCGATCATGGTATACGGATCTGCTGGACCTTCTGGTCTGCAATCCGGTTCCTCTGCCTCTGATGGACGATATTATCTTCCAGGGCAAGGCCCTTCACAACAATCCGTCAATGTTCAGATTGACTGCGTGGATGTTGTCAAGGAATCTAGAATTAAGGAGGGCTTTTCTGAGCAAGCAGCCATGTTTATGGCCAAAGCCAGGAGGGGGTCAACCTCCAGAGCATATAATTATAAAATCAACAGATTTGCAGAATGGTGCTCAAAAAGATGTATTGATCCAATGGATTCATCTATTCAAGTAGTAGCTGATTTCCTCTGTCACCTCTATGATGCCTATAGCCTCAAGCCTAACTCTATTGCTGGTTATAAGTCAGCATTAATGTCTGTTATTCCTTGCTTGGCTAAGAGGGGAAGTGATGAAGTAAATACATTAAATGTATTAATTAAAGGCATGGGCAATCTAAGACCAAGGAATCCACCTGTGATTCCGTCTTGGAGTTTATCGCTAGTGCTTCAAGTACTAGGTGATAAGCCTTTTGAACCACTTAGTTCCATTTCTATGAAACTATTAACACTGAAGACTGTGTTTTTAATTGCTGCGGCCTCGGCTAGGCGTAGGAGTGAAATTCATGCCTTATCAGCCGAGGATGACCGTTTTGTGGTTTCAGGGGAAGGCCTTAAGCTGCTACCTAGGATTAATTTCTTGGCTAAAAATCAGTCGTTGAAATATCCAGGTCAACCTATTATTTTGCCTGCTTTAACTAGATATGATCCTAATTCTAAAGCATGGTGTCCCGTCCGGGCGCTGCGCCGGTACAAACAACGTACGGCGGAGTGGCGCACCGACCAGTCAGCGTTATGGTTGTCATATATTGAACCCCATGGCAGGGCTTCTAAGGACACGATTTCCAGGTGGATTGTGGAATGCATTCAGTTTTGCCATAAATCCGCCACCGGGAAGCAGGTTGACGTGGCCAAGGCTCACAGTGTCCGCGGCGTAGTGACATCCACGGCCCTATTTAATGGGGTCCCTGTGGATGATATTATGTCGGTGGCTCAGTGGCACTGTGAGTCAAGTTTTACAGACCATTATCTCCGTGACACCTCTAATCCTCTCGCCTTGTCGGTTTTGAAAAAATAACTCGGTTTATATTTTTTGAGGAGGTTTTTCCTCATTACTTATATATTTCACAATTAATTTATGGAAACACCCACTTTTTTGGGGCCTGCATCAGTCTTTACCAATGGGAAGATGATGTCAGCAGCCGTTTCAACAAGGTCAGTCTTGTTCATGTGTTGTCCGTTGTTGATTGTATTGTCACGATTACCCGTTATTAATATGGTGATGGTTTGTGTATTTGTGTGGTTCATTGTTGAGAGTTACGAAAATGGAGCTTTTTCGTCTCTGTCCTGTAGTACATGGCACTTGTACGTAGAGAGCGTATAGGACATTGAGGTCAGTCGACTCTTCCTCCCAGGAAGGAGGGGGGGGGGGAGCGCATATGACATTCGGTCATCTCTCATACATCGGTGGTGTTATCCGATGGTTAGTCAAATCCTGACTGTTTTTTCTTACAGTTTCAGAAGTTTAAGTGCCTTAAACGCAGAAAAGCGTATAGGGATGAGCTGGTCTTTTGCCCTCGCCTCCCTCCCGCCAGATTCACTTTCGAATTCTGGCAATATCAAAAGTATTAGGGAGGTAAGTATACTCTTGAAGTGAAATAAACGAAATCTAGGATTTCTTTTTTCACGAGAGAGTTGATACTTACCTCCCTAGATACGGACCCGGCCTCTCCACCCCACAGAGGCTCGGTCTTCA
This sequence comes from Chaetoderma sp. LZ-2023a, assembly GCA_034401795.1. Classification (NCBI taxonomy): domain Eukaryota; kingdom Metazoa; phylum Mollusca; class Caudofoveata; order Chaetodermatida; family Chaetodermatidae; genus Chaetoderma; species Chaetoderma sp. LZ-2023a. Next base: position 108,544,804 of record CM067367.1, read on the forward strand.
GGCTCTTAATAGTTGCATGTGTGTCAGCCAATAATCTAGTCAGAGGAAGTGCTAGTCTGCGCATGCGCGGTGGTGGGGCTGGCATCCGCCAGACTACGCTCTGACTCCCTGCCCAGTAGGGGCACCTAACTGTTTTAAATCTGAGTGTTTATTGAGTGAAAGCCAATATTTAGCAATATCAAAAGTATTAGGGAGGTAAGTATCAACTCTCTCGTGAAAAAAGAAATCCTAGATTTCGTTTAAATTCTCTTAGGAATTCTGGCAATATCATAGAGTGTTAGGGAGGTAAGTATATCTCTTGAAGTGAAATAAACGAAATCACATATTTTTTTTTTCACGAGAGTTGTTGTACTTACCTCCCTAACATGGACCCGGCCTCTCCGCCCCACAGAGGCTTGCTCTTCAGGCTTTTAAGTTGCATGTGTCGGCCAATAGTCAAGCTGAGACAGTGACAGTCTGCACATGCGTGAGGTTGGGGCCGGCATACAGCTGACTGTCACCTGTCTACTTGCCCAATAAGGGCACCTATCTTTTTTAATTTGGGGTTATTAAGTGAAGGTCGATATTTAGGAAATATCATAGAGGGTTAGCGAGGTAAGAGCATATTTTGGCCACTGCAGTAAATTTACTCTACTGAAAGGTCCCAGTCGAATACACCCAATGCCATTGCAGAAGCTATCTTAGGCCAACTTGATCAGTTAGGATGTAAAATAGTGATTTTGGCATACCTCAGGTTTAAGCATATCCAGTCAGTCACTGTGAAATGGTGATATTTGATCAATGACTAAGTCATGATGTATTGGTCATGCTAAGGTCTGGCAGTGCTGTCACACACTCACCAGTAACATGAATGTATGAGGTTATATATGAGTCTATGACACTCATTGATCTAGAATTTAATGTATGCTTTATTAATAAGAATTATGTCATATGTAAATTGAATATTTCAGTTTCCATTCAATATAAAAATAAGACCAGAGATTTAAAGAGACTTCCAATTTTTTATTGAATTATGAAAATGTATTCATCTGCAGTGAGTTGTTTAAAATATGAAAGAAATGTTGGGGTTTTTTTCAGATTTCTGAGCTTGCCAAAAGCGCCGGATGAGCCTCACCACATGAACCAGAATGTCATGCTTAGTCATGGTGAGCATCATCGTACTAACATACGCCCACTCACATAGCTACACCGTTCAAGGCCGTACTTGCAGACCCTTGATATCTCGCTATGTTGACTGCTGGTTTTCACGCCGCCAATCAGGTTTTTGCCTACTTCAATCTAACTAGCAATCTAACAATAGAGGCATGGCTTCATGCCAATATCGATGGAGAGCTCGCGAGACACGAATGTCAATCTATGTGATTGACAGTATATTTACTTTAGTAGAATGATAACAACTGGGCAATTTCACTGTGCGGAAGTTGACTGCCCTCATTTAGGATGTTTTTGTTAACTTAGCTTGAATATCATAGCCCGCAAGCATGGTACTCGATACAGGAATGAAGTGGGAGGGTGAGGATCGTGCAATAGGACGATGGGTGAGCATATACAAGACAGATTCAAGTACTATGGAAGATATAGTCATGATTAGGGTGTTCATATATAAAGAAAATGAAGTTGACTTAAAGTAGTTATTTTCTAAATATCTCTCAGTGAAATTGTCATCAAAATGTTTGGTCGATTTTTTATACTTCGTATCATCATTTGGGATGGAATAATCAGATAATTGTCACACAAAATCAGAATATTTCCTTTGTAAATGTCCATTTGTGGACCAAGAGAAGTCTATTTATAAAGACTCACCAAGAGATGGCTGGCTCGATAAAATAATTTTCAAAAATAACCTTATCTTAACCTGCAAGATGGAGATTTCTCAATACGACTAGAGATGGTGAGTTTGTGCTGATTACTATTACAGGGTCGAATATGTATATGTTTACCTAAGTCTTTGAAGACAGATTAACAGCATGAATGAGGTGTAGCGGAAACATGTCTCTACACAAGCTAATCCACTCACTGTTTCAAATTTAAAACACCCACGCATGTAAGTTGTTGAATATTTTGAGACTAAGTGTATACACGATGGTAAGGAATCCATTGATATATTAGACACAATGTTAGGTTACTCTTCTTTACAATATTTGCAACTTTGATTTTGTACATTATCCACAACTTCTGTCATTTTTTACAGCAATGTTCATGTTTACTGTCAAAATTATTGAATTTGGAACTTAGATACTGAAACAATTCTATTTTTAGCAAATATTGTCATATTTTTCATGTGTCTGGTTTAACCCTTTGATGACCATGCTGGCCAAAACAGGCCTCTGTTATGGTCTTGTGGAATGTCGATTTACAGGCCAAGACAATACAATTTTAGAAAATTTACCACTGGAATGACTGGCTCGATAACCGACCCAGTCATTCCAGTGATAAATTTTCAAAAATTGTATTCTCTTGACCTGTAAATAGACATTCAATAGGCAGATAGTTACATTGTCTTGACCAAATTTGACCACTAGAAGGTTAAATCCTCATGTTTCAGGTGATTGATACACCTATGGTCCTCTTGTTTTTATGATGGGTGGGCATTTAACAACTATGATTGCATCTTCAGTTTTTTTAAACTTCCCATTAAAAAGGTTACTTTTCCTAATGGCAATCTGAAGAACCATATTGATTGTGGTGTGAAAGGTTTGAGGTCATGCTAGCCAATTCACCTCTCCAGAGTATCGATCCATCATCTGACCTCGTATAATGTCATAATCAGCTCAGCGCGTGTGTGATGATGTCCCAATCATTACGTCACAAAGGGTTCCATATAGACCGTCATCAAATCTCAAATACTCCGACAAGTTTTATGAATTGTATGGCTTTGTAATTCTTCGCAATTTAATAAACATGCTGTTAGGCGGCAACAGCACCCAGTCAAATTAGTTTCAAAATATTCAACAGCTTACCTGTGTAGTTTTTTGGAAATTAATAGTCAGGGTGTTCAGAGATCGATCGATCCCAACACGAGCGAGGTGTGTGGAGCTTAGTTAGAGATGGGCGGGGCATAGCTAAAACAGGAAAGGTCTATTCTTTATACATTAGGGTGAGATGAGGCATATATTTCAGCAATCTCTCATTTGTCATTCATGTTTCTGTTGCAGGAGTGTTGAACATACTGCTTGATATTCTGGCCCAGGAGTTTGATCCAAAGCTAATGGTATGGAGTAATCATTAAAAGGTTAATTTGCTGTGCATGTTTTCTCACACTGCCTAGAAATGGATTGTGGGATGAGGTTGGTGTCTGCAAATGGAGGCTAATGCTGACAATCTCGTGTTTATAATCAGCATGGAACTTTGCCCTTCAGGTGTTTTGACATTTTACCAGTAACTAGTAGATCGATATCTCTTTGTAGTAGTTTGTAGTCGCTGGTTTTTCAGCTAGATACTTTGTAAATAATGGTGTCATCAGCAAATAAGCACATGGTAACGGTTATGTCATTACCTATGCCATTCATGTAGTATTAGAACAGGTACAGTCCCACTAGCAAGCCTTGTGGGATGTCAGGTATTACAAGTAAGCAAAATATATATATATAATATAAAATTGTAGAATATTTTGAAAATAATTTGATAGAAAATTGCCATTCTCAACTGTCAAATTGTTATGTATAGAATGAATTATCAATGGCCTGGTCATTGTGTTTCTAGTGATAGTGTTCAGTGAGAGTTTTGAGAGCTTGGTTTTTGTTTTCCAGGACCAGTATATTGGGATGAAGGAGATATTCCATAAATCACTGCATGTCCTGAAGATGCTGATCCGTGAAAATGACAAAGTGCAGCACATCATGTTTGCTAAGCTTGATGATATGCTGGAGGTGTGGGGTGTTGAATCTGATCTGGCAATCATGTTGAAAGAGGTATTTATCACTTTCATCGATGAATTCCCCATGTGTCATTTTCAATGCAATCGTACACGAAAGTTGTTGAATATTTTAAAATTAATGTGACTGGAACATTGCCTTCAAAATATTCAACATAATAAGTTGGTAAAATTATCAATATTAGTGGCAGTGTGCATTAACCATTTAACTCTTTCACCCTCGAATTTATTCAAGAAAATTTAAATTTTCTCATAGAAAATGTCCATTTTCAGACCAAGAGAAGATTATTTTTGAAAATTTGCCCCCGGAATGACTGGCTCGGTTAATGGACATTTTGCAAAACCACTGCAGAAGCCGTTTTTGGCTGATATGAGTTTTCTAGGGTTAACGCATGAACTTTCAGGGTGTCGATTTCAAGACAACTATCTTTGAATGCTGATGAATTTTTTGAAACTAAACTGACTGGACCCTGTTAGGCAACAACAGTTTCCAGTGAAGTTTTGAAAGGTTCAACAGAATATTCCTTACATCATCGAGAATTTGTTGTTTCTGTGCTTCAAGGCTTAGAGCATAATCAGCAGAATTGTAACCAGGTATATGTTACTATGACATTCTTGCTGAACGAGACAAATAATCATCAGGCAATCATGCTGAATGAGCTTTTTATTCATCTGGCAATCATGTTAATGGTTGTAAGTCATAATTTTGTAATCATCCTGATAAAGATATATAATCATCCGATCATATATTCCATATGGTATGTATTTTATTATACTGTTTGTTTTCAATCCACCATGAATTCTTTGTTCACTCTTCTTAACAGTTGAAAAGCACAAATCATTTCTATCCCACTAATCAAAATTATGTTTTTAGATTTTCAGCGGTAACCAAGCAACCTGTCTGAAGATTCAGCCTAGACAGTTGCAGAAAATAATCTTGTTAGCCGCGGAGCATCAGGAACATGCGCCAGAATTCCTTGACTTATTAATGGTCCTCGTGAAAGTCGAAGGTCTCGATTTGACGCTGAAGCGGAACCAAGCGTTTACGATGAAGTACATTATGCAGAACTTCAAGAAGGTGGCTTACATGCTGGATCAGACCAGAGAATCACGGTACTGTGTTGTGTAAACTTAAATTTAAACTTCAATTTTAAACTGAATTAAATGTTTAACTGTCAGATATAATCTTTTGGAAATAAGCAACAAGATTTATACTGTTTTATATCTGTATCATAATGGAGGAATACAGTGTTAGCTAGGCCCCGCCCATCTTTAGCTAAGCTCCACCCGCACTTTGCCCATGTTGTGATCAATCAACTCCGTGACTATCAATTTCCAGATAACTATGCAGGTAAGCTGTTGAATATTTAGAAACTAATTTGACTTGGTGCTGTTGCTGTCTATGGCACCTATGGCAGCAACATTGCCCAGTCAAAATAGTTTCAAAATATTCAACAGCATGTTTATTTCACATCAAGAGTATACTTACCTCCCTAATACTTTTGATATTGCTAAATATTGGCTTTCACTCAATAAACACTCAGATTAAAACAGTTAGGTGCCCCTACTGGGCAGGGAGTCAGAGCGTAGTCTGGCGGATGCCAGCCCCACCACCGCGCATGCGCAGACTAGCACTTCCTCTTTGCTAATTTATTGGCAGAGAGTCTACACATGTTTTTGTGCTAGTGCTTTTCTTGGCTCAATTCTTAGTGTTTTTGTGAAAATTTGGAAGTGTTTATCCCTGATAAAGATGGCAGGAAGGATGACTTCACCAGAGGAGGGTCCAGGACCTTTAAATCAGGTGACTTCTAGTAAAATTAGCGAGTTTTGTCCCCGGTGTAATGTGTTTCCAGGACTCGCGCTTACCGTGATAGGCGCCTTGTTTAGTTGGTTTATTTCAACCAGGTGCTATATCATACTAATCTCTCTTTGTGTTTATGTCCACAGGTTTGTGTAACGACATGTAATGGACATCACATCAGCAGAGAGGTTGTTTCTCTCCACCATGGTTCCATTTCCTACTAATACTGTTAGGTTATCTAACCAAAAATTTTATGTCCAGTGAGTCGGAGGCCTAGTATAAAGGTCTTCTCACTTTGCCCTCTTGATCCAATTCCTACCCCTAGAGGTGGAGAGAGTTAAGAGGCGTTCAGTTGGTGGAGTGCTCCAGTTCATCACGTTGGATGGTTTGTCTGTACAAGGTGTCAGGTATCTAATTATTGATATGAGGTGATGTTAATTATTTAGAGGAAAGGGAGATAATTAACAGTATTTGCCATTGTTATCAGTATATATCTGATGGTTGTGTAGTCGAAATGTCCATTCTGCACATGTTCTGGTTAGAGATACAATTCGTCCTTGCACTTGGATGTTTGTTGGGGATCGATTTTTTCCTGTCATAGGATTAATGACGTCATAATCAGCCTTGCTCTTTATTAAAAATTAAAGTTGTCCGAAGCTGGTTTTCTGATTAATATTGATCTTTATGATCATTTCCTTCTCTTGAGTTGGTGAGTTTCTGAGCTTAACTAGATTGCTCATACTCCTCGTCCTTTGCCCTGTTTCAGAGACCTGGTTGTGCGTCCTGTGGACGGTTTTTGAAGGACAAGTTTGTGCCTCATCTCTGTTATCAGTGTAGCCCCTGTGGTCCCTTGCTTAATTGCGAGATATGTAAGCACTGGGGGGGCGAGCTAATGTCCGAATTCTTGTGCTTGCAGGCGAAGGACAAGGTGGTGGAGGAGGACAAGAAGACGCAGAAAAGAGAGGTTGTGAGTAAGAAGGGTAAGAGGAAGGCCTCGTCCGCGGTGGGCATGGAGGCCTTCCGGACCGAGATGTTGGGAGAGATGAGGAAGACAATAAAGGATTTGGTTCCAGAGTTGCTTCGTGGCATGCTTCCTGGACCAAATCCTTTGCTGGGCTCATCATCTGCTTCGGAGCAGGTAATCCCCACCTCTGAATCACTTTTCATTAGTACGCTTCCGTTGTTCGAAGATTCAGAGGTGGCCCCATTAGAGGGGGCGTTCCACGACCCTGGCAGCAGGCTTAGTGCCGCGCCGAATAGGGACCGTGGACGGTTGTCGCTGGAACCCGCGGGCTGCTTATCAGTCCAGGGGTATCCACACGCCGCGGGTGCCAGTACCTCGTATGGCACCTTCCCTGGCCAGTCCGGGTTAGCTCTCTTTGCTGACCCGGAGTCTAATCTGTCTGGCCAGGAGGATGAGGATTACCTGTTGGGGTCGCCGTCTGAGGACGTGGCCATGGATTATGACGCCGGTGCACCCCTCGCGGGGAATACAGGCGACTTATTCCACGGTTCTACTCTCCCAGGGGTAGAATCCACGGATCAGACTGTGGCCCTGGGCGCTGAGGGCCAGCGTTACCGCATACCTCGGCTTGCCGAGAGTGTCGCTGGTGCTGGCCGGGGCCGTGGTGGGGCGGTATATGCCCCGCGCTCTACCACGGCGCCTGCTCCTGGTCAAGCCAGTGAGATTAGCATGCCGGTGTTATCAGGCCCGCATGCTCTCCCTGGCTTGCCAGGGATATCAGCGTATCCGCCGTCAAGCTCTGTTGCTTGCGCTCAGGAGGAAGACGAAGGCCCCCGTCTTGTAGAGCGCTCGCAGCTAGCCACGGAGGAGGATTGGTCTGACGCTTGCCAGTGGTTGGTGAGTGTTAGACCAGATCTACCCGTGGAGCAGTCGGCTAGCCAGAGTGATCACAGGCCGTGGTTAGCTGCTAAGCCTACTGCTAACGCTATGCCTTCTCTGCCGCTGGCAGGGGATGTCGTTGACATGTTCGAGGCGGCGGAGAAGTCCATTAAGTCGAGTGGACGTCTCGCTAAGGCCCCGCGCGAGGTGGCCAGGCGTTGCCGCATCGTGCCCCTGGATTACCAGCGGTACGGTGTGGTACCTAAGCCGAGCGTGGATGACCGCGCGGCTTTAGGTGAGGATGCGCGGCCAGGCTCCCGTTCTGACACGGGAGTCTTGTGTTCGAACGCGTTGCGTTCAGCAAATACCGCGTTGCGTGATGCGGAGGAGAGTGGGAGGGCTTCGATTGCCGCTCTGTCCCACCTCTCCCAGCTGTTACAAGGGGTAGTAACAGCATCCGCATCGCGCCAGCCAAGTCCGGTCACAGTCCAGCGAGCCATCCAGGATGGTATCAACCTGGCTCTGGACTGTATGACGCGGGCGGTGACCAGGAGTGTCCGGGCAAGGCGCACATTTGCCTTGGACAATCTGTGCCCGTCCCAGGACCTGTACAATAGGCTACTCCGTACGCCTATGACAGGTCCTGGTCTCTTTGGAGGTGAGGGATGTAGGCACCTCCAGGAGACGGTTACTCTGGTCAATAACCAGAGGGCGCTGCGCGAGCAGTTTGAGGTGCTTCGTTGTGCTAACGTTCGCGCCGCACCCCCTGCGTATCGTCCCCTGCAGGCTCGAGGTGGTGGTGGCCAGGTCAGAGGCCAACCACCATCGCAGCGTCGGCCTCGGCCGCGTGCGATTCGGCCAGCAGCGAGGGGGGCGCAGGCTCCTCAGGCGCAGTCAGCCAGGCAGCCGCCCATGCACCGAGGTGCGCGCGGTGCTGGTCGTGGCGCGCGAGGATCTGGGCGGGGTAATCGTTCCTGATGGGACGGTTACCGCGGTGAGAACCGCGCCGGTGTTTCTGGCAAAGGAGACAGTGCCGCTCTTGCACTCCTTATGTCCACCTCTATCCCTAGGTGGACCGGTGGGAGGCCGGCTAGCCGACCACATGCAAGAGTGGGAACGGTTAACTCAGGACCGTTTAGTCTTGCGATGGCTTTCAGTCGGGTATCATCCCGATTGGATGACAGGCCCGCCATCGCGACTGTCTCTAGTGCCGATCTGGACTCCGAATCCGAGAGATCCAGAGCAAAGGTTGTGTATCGAGGAGGAAATAAATTCCCTCATACAAAAAGGAGCTATTCAGCCGGCACAGAGGTGTCCGGGCTTCTATTCAACCCTGTTCTTAGTAACAAAAAACACCGGAGGGTGGAGACCAATTCTCAACCTCAAGCCATTGAACAAGTTCATAGAGACGCCCAGTTTCAAGATGGAGACTGTGCGCTCGGTGTTGGTGGGGTTAGAGAGGGGAATGTGGACAGCGTCGATAGATTTGAAGGACGCTTATTTCCACATCCCCATACACAGGAGTTTCCGTCGCTTCCTGAGATTTGCATTCCAGGGCAGACAGTGGGAATTCAGGGTGTTACCCTTCGGAATTTCCATGGCTCCTCGGGTTTTCACCCGTGTGGTTCTTGCGATCACCGCATACCTCCGCAGGAGAAGCATAGCAGTCCACACATACATAGATGACTGGCTGTTGAAAGCGCACACCCAGGAAAGTTTATCGGCCAGTCTGGAGATTGTTTTAAAGACTCTCACAGACTTGGGCTGGATGATCAATTTCCCAAAATCAGAGCTGTCTCCATCCCAGAAGTTTGTTTACCTGGGGATGTTCTTCGATCTAGAGACAGGATATGTTTTTCCTACTCAGGAGAGAGTTCAGAAACTCATCTCATTAATTCAGTCAGTGTGCGACAGTCGTCATGTCCTGGCACGGGTTTACTTGAGAATGCTGGTGTTGATGGTTTCATTGGAACCAGTCATTCCTCAGGCCGCCTTGCGCAGGCGGCCGATCCAGTTATTTCTCATGACACAATGGACCCAGAGTACAGGTTCGCTGGACTCGAACGTGTCAGTGTTGGCGCCTCTGATTCATCACCTGCAATGGTGGTTGGACACAGAGAATCTCTTGGTGGGGGTTATGCTAACCCCTCCCCACCCTCAGGTGACTGTGTATACAGATGCATCGATGGAGGGCTGGGGGCTTGCCTGGAAGAATCCACGATATCAGGGCTGTGGAATCCGGAACAGTCAAAGGAACATATAAATCTACTGGAGCTAAGAGCAGTAGTCCTGGGCCTGGAACATTTCTTACAGAAAGTTCAGGGCAAGATTGTTCTTATTCGTTCAGACAACTCAACAGTTGTGACTTACATAAACCGCCAGGGCGGAACGAAGTCGCCCAGTCTCTGTATGATGACATGGAGACTGCTTTGTTGGTGCCTGGATCACCAGATTACCTTGAAAGCAGTTCATATTCCGGGAAGGTTAAATCTGCTAGTAGACTCATTGAGCCGAAGGATGAGTGTTTTACCCACGGAATGGCAACTAAATCAATGTGTGGCGGATCGTCTGTTCGACCATTGGGGGAAACCCAACATCGATTTGTTCGCAACGAAGAGGAATGCGAAGATGACGACATACGTCTCTCCGATTCCGGATCCAAGCGCTTTCGCAACAGATGCGTTAGCTATCAGGGGGGGGGAGAATGTATGCATACGCATTCCCTCCAGCAATCCTGATTCCAAAAATTCTTCAGAAAATCAGACAAGAGGAATGCCAAGTGCTTCTGATCGCCCCGGATTGGCCAAGCCGATCATGGTATACGGATCTGCTGGACCTTCTGGTCTGCAATCCGGTTCCTCTGCCTCTGATGGACGATATTATCTTCCAGGGCAAGGCCCTTCACAACAATCCGTCAATGTTCAGATTGACTGCGTGGATGTTGTCAAGGAATCTAGAATTAAGGAGGGCTTTTCTGAGCAAGCAGCCATGTTTATGGCCAAAGCCAGGAGGGGGTCAACCTCCAGAGCATATAATTATAAAATCAACAGATTTGCAGAATGGTGCTCAAAAAGATGTATTGATCCAATGGATTCATCTATTCAAGTAGTAGCTGATTTCCTCTGTCACCTCTATGATGCCTATAGCCTCAAGCCTAACTCTATTGCTGGTTATAAATCAGCATTAATGTCTGTTATTCCTTGCTTGGCTAAGAGGGGAAGTGATGAAGTAAATACATTAAATGTATTAATTAAAGGCATGGGCAATCTAAGACCAAGGAATCCACCGGTGATTCCGTCTTGGAGTTTATCGCTAGTGCTTCAAGTACTAGGTGATAAGCCGTTTGAACCACTTAGTTCCATTTCTATGAAACTATTAACACTGAAGACTGTGTTTTTAATTGCTGCGGCCTCGGCTAGGCGTAGAAGTGAAATTCATGCCTTATCAGCCGAGGATGACCGTTTTGTGGTTTCAGGGGAAGGCCTTAAGCTGCTACCTAGGATTAATTTCTTGGCTAAGAATCAGTCGTTGAAATATCCAGGTCAACCTATTGTTTTGCCTGCTTTAACTAGATATGATCCTAATTCTAAAGCATGGTGTCCCGTCCGGGCGCTTCTCCGGTACAAACAACGTACATCGGAGTGGCGCACCGACCAGTCGGCGTTATGGTTGTCATATATTGAACCCCATGGCAGGGCTTCTAAGGACACCATTTCCAGGTGGATTGTAGAATGCATTCAGTTTTGTCATAAATCCGCCACCGGGAAGCAGGTTGACGTGGCCAAGGCTCACAGTGTCCGGGGCGTAGTGACATCCACGGCCCTATTTAATGGGGTCCCTGTGGATGATATTATGTCGGTGGCTCAGTGGCACTGTGAGTCTAGTTTTACAGACCATTATCTCCGTGACACCTCTAATCCTCTCGCCTTGTCGATTTTGAAAAGATAACTAGGCATATATTTTTGATGGGGTTTCCTCATTGCTTATATATTTCACAATTAATTTATGGAAACAACCACTTTTTTGGGACTGCATCGTTCTTCACCAATGGACGTAGAGAGCGTATGGGACATTGAGGTCATTCGACTCTTCCTCCCAGGAAGGAGGGGGGGAGCGCATATGACATTCGGTCATCTCTCATACATCGGTGGTGTTATCCGATGGTTAGTCAAATCCTGACTGTTTTTTCATACAGTTTCAGAAGTTTAAGTGCCTTAGACGCAGAAAAGCGTATAGGGATGAGCTGGTCTTTTGACCTCGCCTCCCTCCCGCCGAATTCACTGTCGAATTCTGGCAATATCAAAAGTATTAGGGAGGTAAGTATACTCTTGATGTGAAATAAACGAAATCAAGGATTTCTTTTTTCACGAGAGAGTTGATACTTACCTCCCTAGATACGGACCCGGCCTCTCCACCCCACAGAGGCTCGGTCTTCAGGCTCTTAATAGTTGCATGTGTATCAGCCAATAAATTAGTCAGAGGAAGTGCTAGTCTGCGCATGCGCGGTGGTGGGGCTGGCATCCGCCAGACTACGCTCTGACTCCCTGCCCAGTAGGGGCACCTAACTGTTTTAATCTGAGTGTTTATTGAGTGAAAGCCAATATTTAGCAATATCAAAAGTATTAGGGAGGTAAGTATCAACTCTCTCGTGAAAAAAGAAATCCTTGATTTCGTTTATTAAATGGTAAAGCCATACAATTCATGCAACAATGCTTAATCCATCATCAATTATGCATTCGTGACAAACTTAGCCATGTCATTCATGATGCAATTGATTATGACATCATCGTATGCGTCACGTAATTGATTGATTGATAGACTGGAAAGGTTCATTGTTTACTACCAGCAATATTCCATGTATTATACCATTATTGCTTGTTCTTTTGTGTGCAGGGAGCAGATCTTGACCAATCAGAAAGGTATCGGACATCTGAGATACTTTGTATGTCTTGTTGATCTACTGGCTACATGTGCGGAGGTAAGCGTCAATGTGTTTTTCATTTGAAGACCTAAATCACATGCTCTTCCTATTATGTCTGTTTACTTAATATGTTTGTTAACCAAAAATGTGTTGTTAATATTTGTGTCACCTAATTCATCTGTAATGGTACTTGGTAATTCACCTTTCCAGAGTATCCATCCATCATCTGACCTCGTATGATGTCATAATCAGCTCAGCACGTGTATGATGACATCACAATCTTTGCATCACAAAGGGTTCCATATAAACCGTCATCAAATCTCAAACAGTCTGACACATTGTGTGAATTGTATGTCTTTGTAATTCTTTGCTATTTAATAAACATACTGTTGAATATTTTGAAACCAATTTGACTGGGCGCTGTTGCTGCCTTAGTTTCAAAATATTCAACAGCTTACCTGTGTAGTCTTTTGGAAATTAATAGTCAGGGTGTTCAGAGATCAAACCCAACACGAGCGAGGTGTGGGTGGAGTTTAGCTAGAGATGGGGGGTGGGGAGAAGGGTCCATTGATCTCTCCACAAAGTGTTGCCAAACCTTTTAATATGTCTGTCTGTCTGTCTGTCTGTCTGTCTGTCTGCCTCTGTCTTGATATCTGTCATGCTGTCTGCCTGCCTGTCATGTTCTGAAGAAGGCACTTGATTTTGAGGTTAAGAGCTCAAAATGTCAAAGGGTAACCGGGTGGCTCTCCAATTTCTTCCCAAATACTTGTATTTCAAAATTAACATTTTAAAATATTACTTTTCACCTTTACAATAAGATATGACACACTATGGATATGTACTAAGCGTTATGAATATTAAATAAAATAACTATCTATATGCTAGAGGGATTGGTCCCGGCTAGTCTCATTATGTCGGTCTGTCAAATTTTTCACAAAACCACATATGTCATAGCTAGGCTATCATGCATATGTTCTTGTTAGAAAGAAAGTAGCTAAATGTGGGCAATTTTAGACTTGATTAAATTCATTTCTCATTTAATTAAAATATTTTTTAAATCCAGATCTGGTGGTAATAATCAGAGTAGTCTAGTATGCTTGAGACTCCCTGGCATTTGTGATCACAAAATGATGGTTATTTAAGCGACCTTAAAGAACCACCATGTATAAATAGCTAATTACTGGAAACAAAGTTGGTTTTTTTTATGGTTTGTTACTAACTATATTTGCTCTTAGTGCTCTTATCAGTGGAAAATTAGCAAAAATTCATTTCTCTGTGATGGTTTTACTGTTTCTCCTCTAGCCTTAGCTTACACATTTCTTCCAAACTGTATAATTGTGTTATATATTTCTTCTAGGCTGTATATTGGTATACATTTCTCCCAGGCCATATATATGAAACATTTCTCACAGACTGTATATTACCATCCCCCACCTAGAGGGTGGTTGGGGTGAGGATATAACGCTCAGCATGTCCATTCGTTTGTCCCTCTATCAGTCCACTTATCAACACATCTACAGTTTAGTTGCAATTGTTCTGACACTTGAATTGGTAAGTGTTACTATTACCACCCGAAGATATGCATGTGCTATCCCCATGTGCCTGTAAGGCCTTCTGCCTGTCCACACTATCCATCTGCCTATGTCCATCTGCTTTTCTTGTCAATGCAACTCCTACAGTTTGGTTACAATTATTTTGAAACATGGTAAAGCTAATCATTACCACCTAAAGATGTGCATGTGTTCTCTGGATGCTTGTATGTCCACCCGTCTGTCCAGAATGTCTGCTTGTTCATCGCTGCCAATCATTTTTTGTCAACACAGCTTCTATAGTTTAGTTGCGATTCTTTTGAAACTTAGTAAGTGTTATCATTACCACCTGAAGATGTGCATGTGGCTGGGAAATTCATTACAGAGTTATCCCCCTTTAAAAATCTTGAAACTGATGTGTAACTTCAGAATGCCTGCACGGATTCTTGCAAAATTTCTGTATCATCTGATTATTTTTGTCACTACTGAGGTGGTGATATAGTGCTCAGCATCTCCATCAGTCCATCTGTCCATCCGTCTGTCTGTCTCTTTGTCTAATTCTCTGTAATCATTTCTTGTCAGTGCAACTGCTTCAGTTTGCTTGTTTCTGGAGAAAGTTGGTAAATGTATCCAGTACCACCTGAAGATATACATGTGCCTTTTTCCGGCAAAGTCCATCCTTATTTGCCTGAGTTATCTCCCCTGCAAAACATAAAATTCATCCAAATTGGCTTTTTCGGGCCAGATCTCCGAAGCGTTTGAAGCTATGTTCGCAATTTTTTTCGCTGTTCATATTACTTCAATACACAGTTGATATATTATATGGAAACAGTGTAATGATGTGGTTTGGGTGAAATCTCTCCATTTTATAACAGCGTTATCTCTTATGACAGACTTTAGATTTGGTGCTGTTAGAATGCTTGAAAATGCCGAGACATATTCAGTTCTCATTTGACTGATGGATACGATGTGAGAAGACCTCAGTTGTGATCATGTTTCTGCAAAATCTCTTTGTATTCCCCAGAATTCTCTCCACTGAGAAACTTAAAATTTATTAAAGGTCTCTTGTCCGGGCATAATTTTGAAGAGTTTTGAGCCTGCAATTGCAAATCTATCTAAGGGGAAATTCAGTGTTAGGATTTCATCTTTCATTGATTAATTTTTCTCAAATATTGTCCTTTGCAATTAACGATATGTCCGATACACTTAGCGACCTTGATTTAAACATATTGTATTTTAGGCTTTGTACAGTGGGATTGGGTATAAGTTCTCCCAAATTAGTAAGCCCCTTTCCCTAGGGTAAACTCGTGATGTGTTTATATGAAATGTTTGAATCTGGGGTGGTGTGTGTGTGTGTGTGTGTGTGTGTGTGTGTGTGTGCGTGCATGCATGTGTACGTGCGTGCATGCGTGCTTGCGTGCATGTGTGTGTGTGTGAGTGGGGGGTTTGGGTTGTGTGTGTGTAGGGGTGTGGGTGTGTGTGTTGGAGTGGTGGAATATGCAATCTTCTGGTGGCTCTAGTTATAGTAATGCATTTTTGTCAGACTATTTTGTTTTAGATTTCTTCCAGGCTGTAGATTGTTATATATTTTTCTGAGTCTGTATGTTGTTATACAATTCTCAAAGACAGTATGTTGCAATCGATTTTTGCCAGACTCTATGGTCTTATACATTTTATTATGCTTTTCTTCCAGTCTATATTTTACACATTCTTCCCTTATTATTGATTGTTAAACATTTCACCCAGACTGTATAATACTATACCTTTCTCTCAGGCTGTAGCTTATTATTTTCAATGACAATGACGTCTCTCGCCTGGACCATTGTGACAAATAAACAGTTAGTTACATGATATTTTTCTGTATAATGATGTTGTTTCAGGGTGATAACAAGTTCATTGAGTCACTCTGTCAGACGATTCTACCTATCGAGGAGATTCTGTGGGTATTAAACCATCATAGCATTAGCTACAACATCAAGAAACCATTCCTCAAGTTCATGGGCTGGGTGTACATGAAGACCACCACAAACATGATCGAGAGTGGAGCCGCGGATTTACAACATAAAATGTAATTAGCACAAGCAGGAGCCCGCTTAATAGTAAAATTATCACCTGTGTAAATGCCATTCTGAACGATGATATTAAATGAGATTGATAATGGAGGAATACGTTTCTCAGTCAATCATATGATGTCATAGTCAACTACGTCACATGTAGGCTGATGTCACAATCAATTACGTCATGAATCTTTACTATTTAATAAACACTCTGTTGAATATTTTGAAATTAATTTGACTGGACGCTGTCGCTGCCATAGGCAGAAACAGCACCTGCCACCCGGTCAAATTAATTTCAAAATATTCAACATCTTGCGTGTGTTGTTTTCTGGAAATTGAGATTCAAAGAATGCAGGGATCGATTGATCCAAGCACATGCAAATCGTGGGTGGAGCTTAACTAGAGATGGGCGTGGCAAAGCTAATACAGTATTCCTACATTGTGATAATAAATGTGAATGAGTTTGAGTTTCTGTATATGGTAAAGACAACATTGTGGGAGCTTTGATAGAACAGAATGAAATCGACGGGTCCGATGCATCACCAAAGTATCTGATGTAATAATCAAAATGGGTCACTCATTAGCTGATGTCACAATTAACAGATCGAGGCCCAATACGAATGAGGAAAATTATCCGAGAGTAAGCATTTGAATGGTACGACTTTCGTGAATTTACAGTTTAATCAAAATTCTCTTGAATATTTTGAAACTAATTTGACTGGGAGCTGTTGCTGTAGGCAGCGATTTTTCCAGGCCAAATTCATCTAAAAAAATTCAACAGCGTACCTGTACCTTCAAATTATGTTTCTGGAAATTCATGGATCAAAGTCTTAAAATTGATTTAGAATCAAAAGTAGGCAGAGCTTAGCTAGAAATGTGTTGGGTCATATATAGCAGGAAATGGATCCCTATGTACAAGTAGATTAGCAATGGAGGAATAGCTACCAGATATTACTGGCATGTATGCCCACGTGCAAAAACAAAATTTCTATCAATGGAGGATTCCAGTTCATCCATCAATCATATGATGGCATAATCAACTACGTGACCAGTAGGATGACGTCGTCATAAATGACGTAGCTAAGTTCATCACGAACGCTTAATTTAAATGGACAAGGCGAATTATATGTCTACTATTTAATAAATATCCTGTTGAATATTTTGAAACTAATTTGACTTGGCGCTGTTGCTGCCATAGCCTGTATAGTTTTCTGGAAATTGATAGTCAGGGATCGATCGATTCCAACACGGGCGAAGTGTGGGTAGAGCTTGGCTTGAGACGGGCAGGGCATAGCTAAAACTGGATTCGTCCATTAGTGCTACGATACCCAATCACAACGTGACAATACACTTAAAATGTATATATGCTGAAAATATAGTGAATGACTGTATCATATCAGGTTAGTGAGTATTACATTAGAGTCACAGTAATATGTGTCTGTGTGGATTAATTTTCAAAGGTAGAGAGCGATATATATTCAGTGAATGTAAAATCATAAACAGAACAGTTTGCCATAGTGAGATAGTTATATCATTTTGCCAATATCCAATGAAATTACTTCATTCATGAATTTGAATTTTTTAGCTTATATTAACCCTGTCATGGTGAAGCTGGACAAAATCAGCCTCTGCAATAGGCTTGAGAAATGTCCATTTTCAGGCCAAGTGATTTTTTTTTTAATTTTACCACCCGAATGACTGGCTCGATTAACAGAGCTGGTCATTTCAGTGGTAAATTTTCAATAATAGTCTTCTGTTGGCCTTCGAGTGAACATTTAATAAGCGAATATTTTGATATTCTTGACCAAATTTAGCCATTACCAGGTTAAATGAACATGGCACTATTTAAGAAAGCATCATTTCTGTTGGTCATTTCACAAAATCCCATAATACTGGTCAGAAGCCAAAGAACAGACTTGAACTCATATTACATATATTACTGTGCATGAATTATTAGGGTAGTATTAAGTAGGTTGATTGTTTACTTATTCCTTTTATAGAGTACTACTCATTAAATTAAATTGTATTTATATAATTTCATATCATGTTAATAGTTGTTTTTATTGTTTCTCTGATAAAGGGAATTATGGGATTACATTGTATCGTGCACCAGTGATATGATGCAACTATACGAATCTGTGAAATTACATAAAGACAAGATGCCAGACTTACTGAGAGAGCAGCCATCAAGAAAGTAAGACAAGTCATTATTCTTATCTATCTCATTTCCACCACACCCACACCCTATCTTGTACTCTCCCACTCACTCACTCACTCACTCACTCACTCACTCACTCACTCACTCACTCACTCACTCACTCTCACACTACTCACTCACTCTCAATTTCTCGCTCGCTCAATCACTCATGCACTCACTCTCGCATGCTCGCTCATGCTCGCTCACTCACTCACTCGCTCTCACACACTTACTCGCTCGCTGATGCTCACTCAATCACTCGCTCGCTCACTCACTCACTCACTCACTCACTCACTCACTCACTTACCCACACTCACTCACTCACACTACTCACTCACTCACTCACTCACTCACTCACTCACTCGCTCGCTCGCTCGCTCACTATCTAACTCACTCACACTCACTCACTCACTCACTCACTCACTCACCCTCCCTACCACCCACTCTCACTCACTCACTCACTCACTCACTCACTCACTCACTCACTCACTCACTCACTCACTCACTCACCCCACCCACCCACCCACCCACCCATCCATGCACCAACCCACCCACTTACTCACATATATGAAGATGTTCAGTCTACTAGCACACTCATTCAACAATGAGAAAGACATCTTTAAGTTAACCCTTTCATGCCGAATCCAGGAGAAAACCGGCCTCTACAGTACTCTGGAGGAATGTTCATTTGCAGGCCGAGAGAAGACTATTTTTGAAAATTTACCACTGGAATGACTGGCTCAATAATCAAGCCAGGCATTCCAGTGCTAAAATTTCAAAAATAGTCTTCTCTTGGCCTGCAAATGAACATTCAATAAGCAAATGTTTTTAATTTTCTTGACTAAATTTAGCCACTAAAGTGTTAGCTCACTAGTTGGATCAGGTCATGATATGTTATCCATTTTTGCAATATTGCATATCCAATTATTGTCGATTCATAGCGATCCTTGAAAGGGATTAAAGTGATTGAATTTAGAATTTCTTCTACAAAGTTATTCAAAGAGTTTGGTTTTAACAAGTTTATTTGAAACTGTTTAAATTATAAATTTTTCAATTATCAATTGGTGAAAGCTTATATATTTTTGTTAGACTTTTATTCCTGGTATATTCAAACTATATGACATCATAGCACATTCTCTATAATTGTGCGTATGTGAGGTGGGTGGAGGAGCCAAGGTTTGCGAGGGTGTGATTGCATATAGGATGGTGATGTTTGCCAGTGTGAGTTGGGTATGATGTGCCCATCGTAGCACAAAGCATCTTGCTTACTTAGACGTTTTCTCTTCCCCTCCACAGTCTCTCAGAACAGCATGATACAAAGATGGTGGTACATGCTGGTATCTATTACCTACTTGATGGAGTCCTGCCATTTTTACAGGTAAACTTTCACATCTCCCTGTATTAGCAGAATTCTTGTCAAAATTGCTACGTAGAGAAGAATTCTTTCATAGAGAATAACCATTTGTAGACCCAAATAATAATATTTTTACCAAACCTATAACTGGCAAAACTACTGGCTCGCTTATTGCTGAGTAGTAAGTTTCCTAAAAATTCTCTTGCAAAAAAAATTTCATGGCCAGACTCAGTTATAGATACTGGCGGCGAGGCACAACTAAGAGGTGCATATTCACAGATGAAACTATTGTCAACCAAATCGAAAATTATCACATTGCATGCGCTTTAGAACATTGCATGCG
Organism: Chaetoderma sp. LZ-2023a; assembly: GCA_034401795.1. Lineage (NCBI taxonomy): Eukaryota > Metazoa > Mollusca > Caudofoveata > Chaetodermatida > Chaetodermatidae > Chaetoderma > Chaetoderma sp. LZ-2023a. The sequence continues at coordinate 108,564,723 of CM067367.1, forward strand.
TGTTCATATCGCGAAGTATTAAATGGGCATGTTTCTGTGATAAATATGTATCTTTAGTTAAGATTATCATATCAAAATGATGGGGGTTCCTGTGCCTATCACAGCTAGATCTAAAAGTATGCCAAATTATGTGCCATTTATAATAGGATCTTTGTTATTAAATGCAGGAGAAAAATTAGGGAATGGTTAAAAGAGTAGCGAAAACCTGAATAAGATCAATAGTCCACAGCGCCTACAGCATTTCAATTAAATGTCATTATTTAGGACATATTCTAAATCATTTAAGCAAGTTGTCGCTTTTCTCAAATACGTTTTTTATTTTCAGTCATTCTATGCTGGTTTCTATGCCATTGATAAGGACCTCCATCCACAGGAGAGCGTGCACACAGAGAGTCTGGCCAGTATTCTCGGAGTATGTCAATTTCACTGTCACTTTTATATGCACTCATTTATTAAAGCTGAAATGACATCTTAAATGATTCAACGCTGTCTGATGCCAGTCATATAATGGAGGGATACATTTCTATCTAAGCTCCGCCTACTTTCTATCTAAGCTCCGCCTACTTTTTGTGTTGGAATACATTTATATACTTTGGACCCTGAATTCCCTATATCCTAATTTCAAAATATTCACCAAAATGTTTATTAATTTCATTAAAGACATACAATTTGAATACTAGTGACAGACATCGATTTTCCTGAACAAGTCATGTGTCATTATGATTATTATGTCAGCTAGCTAGTGATGTAGTTGATGATGATGTCAGATACTTGAGTGACAGATCAGATCTCTCAATTGTATTCATGCTTGTCTATTTTAGTTACTCACCCTAATTAGTATGGATAATGAAATTTTATCATGACCTGTCAATGATTAACAATGTTATTCTAACGGTTCATGAAACTATGTCTGGTGTATTTGAATTTCTCATTTAGCAAGCAGATCTCAGAGTGATAATTATGCCAATGGGAATTACATGCATTTTCTGGTATTACTCACCACTGTGTGAGTGAGTGAGTGAGTGAGTGGGTAGGAGCGAGTGGGTGGGTGGGAGGGAGGGAGTGTGAGTGTGTGTGTGTGTGTGTGAGTGTGTGTGTGTGTGTGTGTGTGTGTGTATGTGTGTGTGTGTGTGTGTGTGAGTGAGTGAGTGAGTGAGTGAGTGAGTGAGTGAGTGAGTGAGTGAGTGAGCGAGCGAGCGAGCGAGTGTGAGTGAGTAAGTGAATTAGTGGGCGGGCAGGTGGATGGATGGATGGGTAAGTGACCATGTTATTTTATATGTATATATATGCCATGTCTACTTCATATAACCGGTACTAACTGGTACACATGTTTCTGTGTTATAGATGTTCTGTAAAGAGATTTGTCCCATGCTGACTATGCCTAGCCACATGAAGACTGTGGTTGCTTCCTTGACAACTGTCAGTACCACGTCATCATCCATGGCAACGGTAACTCATTACTTTTAGTAAATTGTTTGCTTTTCATGTCGCTTTCAGTTACATTGTGTCCATATTAATATAGTTCTCAGAATATTTCTTAATATGTAAATCCATTTTTACAAACAGGTTTTAGCAATGGGTCTTTCGATAATGCATGTCTTTGAGTGAATATTATTATATTATGTCATCTAGTTTCATGGAAATTCAGAGATAGCTCACAAAAAAGTTGGTCGGTCGATTAAATTGTTGACAATTGTAGCAAAGCTGCCTATTTCACAACTATTGCGCTTTCCTGCTTATTTGTTTTTGGACAAAATTTTGATGTGAAAATTTTGACTATTGTGGAATTGTCTATTATTTTTGTCAATTGATGTGCGTTAAACTGATGTTCTAACTCTTTAACCCTTACCACTCTGGGGTCAATATTCTATCTTTTACACTGTCAATAGCAAAGAAACTGGTGTGCATTTTTCAACAATTTTGGTGGATGATGTTGCCGTCTTCGACGGCAACATCTTCCACCAAATTTGTTGAAAAATTTACACCAGTTCATCTCTTAATTTAATTTGAACATTTCAAATTCCGACATCAGAGTGGTAAGGGTTAATGATGAAGCTGGCCAAAACTGGCCTCTGCAGTCATCTTAAGGAATGTCCATTTGCACGGCATTTAATACTGTCACTATATAGTTCATCATGGGTTACATGTTATGTTATTTAGAATTGGATTCTTTTGCAATATAATTTATCATATTTTATACATTATATATTTTACTGCAGACTCTGAGTGAAGTGTTGAATAACTTCTCTAATGGCGTCCAAGCTGATGGACTTCTCTCTGATGTCAGGAAGGTATGTGCAGAAAAATCTCATCAAAAAACACCCCCATGCCCCACCCCAGCTCACCTACCCTGGAGAATGAGGTTGAGAATTTTGTATTCGCTATGTGTGTGTGTGTGTGTGTGTTGTGTGTGTGTGTGTGTGTGTGTGTGTGTGTGTGTGTGTGTGTGTGTGTGTGTGTGTGTGTGTGTGTGTGTGTGTGTGTGTGTGTGTGTGTGTGTGTGTGTGTGTGTGTGTGTGTGTGTGTGTGTGTGTGTGTGTGTGTGTGTGTGTGTGTGTGTGTGTGTGTGTGTGCCTACCTGCATGTATGCATGCATGTGAGTGTATGTGTGTGTGTGTGTGTGTGTGTGTGTGTGTGTGTGTGTGTGTGTGTGTGTGTGTGTGTGTGTGTGTGTGTGTGTGTGTGTGTGTGTGTGTGTGTGTGTGTGTGTGTGTGTGTGTGTGTGTGTGGGTGGCGTGTGTGTGCGTGTGCATGTATGTGTGTGTGCCTATGTGCATGCATGTGTGTTGGAGTGTGCGTGTGTATACTCATATGTGCATGCGTGCGTGCATGTGTGTGTACACGCGTTTGTGTGGCTGTTTTCTCAGAAACTAGTAATCCCATCTCTCTCAAATATTAACGTAAGAAATGCTGTTTCCCTACATTAATCTTTCTTATCTTTATTGCTAATCATACTTTTGGAAGGGATGATCACCTAATTAGGGCCCTGCACCTCGACCCCGCAGGTGCGGAAGCCCTATAGTAATCACTGTGTCTGTCTGTCCGTCCATCCACAATATCTCGTAAACAGCATATCATACAGAACCGCTCCAGATATTTTAATGAAACTTGGTGTATCCCTCAGTTATGATACGCAGATGTTCCTTTTGAAGATTTCACATTTATAGGTCCAATATTTTGGGTGAAAATTGGCATTTTAATGCAAAAACTGACCAATTTTGTCAATTTCTTAATTTATTTTATTTTTTTTTTTTTTTTTTTTTTTTTTTTTAATAATATGAATGCTTTGAATAAAAATTGCTACCTACTACATAGAAAAAGGTATTTTCAGTGATTGCAGGTTCAAACAACGTTTTCTAGTTTCTGTTGTTTATATAATCAGATGTGTTTTTGCTACACGAAGAGCATATCAGAAGCTAATGTAAGGGTATAGTCCTTTAATGTTCAAGGTTTGTAAAGATCACAATTTTTGCTTAGTGTCCATTTACGGGCCTAGAGATTATTTTTGAAAAGTTATCACGGAGATAACTGGCTCGCTTATCGAGCCAATTCATTCCTGTGCTACATTTTCCAAAAGTCTTCTCAGCCAGTTCTCAGGACCCGTGTAAAAGTAATCTTCAGCTGGCTTGGTCATTTAAAACTTTAATGGTCATTCCGGCTAAAACTGGCCTCTGTTATGGTCTTGTGGAATGTCCATTTACAGGCCAGAAGAATACAATTCTTTTTCATTTACCACTGTAATGACTGGCTCAAAAATTATGTTTTCTTGGCCTTTTAATGGACATTCAATAGGCAGATATTTAAATTTTCTTGACCAAATTTGATCATTAAAGGTTTAGTATAGCATCAACTAAATATAACATTTGTACAGAAACTGGTGTTGTCATAGGCAGCATAAACCTCCAGTAAAATGATGTCCAGAATATTCAACAGAATACGTCATCAACGATTTGTCATTCATCTGGTCTGCTATGAACTAACCCAAAGTTTATCAATAAAATTTAAATTTTCTCTTAGAAAATATCTCTCAAATCCAAGAGAAAACTATTTTTAGCTCACCTGGCGTGGATGACCAAGTGAGCCTTTACCATGGCGACCATCCGTCATCTGTCTGTCCTTCCACTTTTGCTTAAAAAATATATCTCCTAAACCGCTTGGCAGATCATAAACAAATTTGACTGGCAAGATCTTAAAGTGGTAAGCTCTAAAACGTCTATTCAAAATTTTATACAAAATCGCCTCGTTAACCGCTTGGTGGATTTCAACCAAATTTGGCTAGAAGAACCCTATGGTAGTACACTCCAGGAGACCAGGACATCTATTTAGAATTTTGATTTGTCAGTTTTTTTGGATTAAACTCTTAGATTTTATGCAAAATTTAACTGGAATTATCAAAACGCATCTCCTCCTTAGCCGCTTGAGGGGTTTCAACCAAATTTGAGTAGATTGACCATATGGTGGCAGGCTCCAGAACTTCTATTCAGAACTTTGATTAGTCAATTTTTTTCCCTCAAAATCTTAGATTTTATTCCAAATTTACAGCAAGTTGTCAAAGGGCATCTCCTTAACCGCTTTTAATGGATTTCAAACAAATTTATCTGGAAGGATTCTTTGGTTCTAATCTCCAGAACGTCTTCAGAATTTTAATTTGTCATTTTTTTTAGTGAAAATCTTTGATTTTATGAGAAATTTACCTGACATTGTCAAAATGCATGTCCTGCTTGGTGGATTTGAACCAAATTTGGCTGGTGGTAGCCTCTAGAACTTCTATTCAAAATTTTGATTGCTTAATTTTTTGCGCCCATCTTGGATTTTCTGACAATTATCCATGTCTATTTAAATGCAAATCAATACTTCAAATGCTAATTGTACAGGTAAGTATCACAGGCCCTTGGGCCTCTTGTTGCAAATTTACCATTGGAATGACTGGCTCGCTTCTGGAGACAGTCATTCTAGTGGTAAATTTGGAGAAAAAAATAGTCTTCACTCAGTTTGCAAATGGAAATACCTAGACAGAAGCGGTTTATGGATGGCTTGACTATTAATAAATGGCTAATGGTTCGTATATTGTCTTGTTCATAGGGTAATATGGAGTACTACAGATATGAGATTCAACTGAACAGTAAGCTACGAACATTCGCTTCACATGCAGGGAATGTTTACAATGGCTACAACACGGTCATGGCGCAAACAGGGTTTAAGTCAAAACGACGTAAGGATACAAGTTCATATATATAAATTATATAGTCTTGTAATGTTACTACAGGTGAATATGGGGAGGAGGAACTAAAGGGGGGTTGGTCACAAATAATGGGTCATAAGACAAGGGGTCACTAAATGTATGTGGTCACTAAAAACAGGTGATTACTAGAAACAGGTTGTCACGAAAAAACAAGGTCTCACTAAAGACAGATGATAACAAAAGTCAGGTAGTCATTAAAGACAGGTGGCCACTAATGACAATGGATCGCTATATCCAGGTGGCCACTAGAAACAGGTAGTTATGTACTACAGACATGTGGTCACTAGAAATCGATGGCACTATATCCAGGTGGATGCTAGAAACAGGTAGGAACGTACTATAGACAGGTGGTCACTAGAAACAGATAGTCACTATATCCAGGTGATCACTAGAAACAGATAGTTACTATAGACAGGTGATCACTTGAAACAGGTAATCACTATATCCAGGTGGTCACTAGGAACACAGTTGGTCACTAGAAATAGGTTGTCACTATATCCAAATGGTCACTAGAAACAGGTAGTTACAACAGACAGGTAGTTACGATTGACAGGTGGACGCTAGAAACATATAGTCACTATAGAAATGTAGGCACTATATATGGTAGTGATGAATGACAGGTGGACACTAGAAACATATAGTCACTATAGAAATGTAGGCACTATATATGGTAGTGATGAATGACAGGTGGACACTAGAAACATATAGTCACTATAGAAATGTAGGCACTATATATGGTAATGATGAATGACAGGTGGACGCTAGAAACATATAGTCACTATAGAAATGTAGGCACTATATATGGTAGTGATGAATGACAGGTGGACGCTAGAAACATATAGTCACTATAGAAATGTAGGCACTATATATGGTAGTGATGAATGACAGGTGGACACTAGAAACATATAGTCACTATAGAAATGTAGGCACTATATATGGTAGTGATGAATGACAGGTGGACGCTAGAAACATATAGTCACTATAGAAATGTAGGCACTATATATGGTAGTGATGAATGACAGGTGGACACTAGAAACATATAGTCACTATAGAAATGTAGGCACTATATATGGTAGTGATGAATGACAGGTGGACGCTAGAAACATATAGTCACTATAGAAATGTAGGCACTATATATGGTAGTGATGAATGACAGGTGGACGCTAGAAACATATAGTCACTATAGAAATGTAGGCACTATATATGGTAGTGATGAATGACAGGTGGACACTAGAAACATATACTATAGAAAGATAGGCACTATATCCAGGTGGTCACTAGAAACTGGTAGTGATGATTGACAGGTGGTCACTAGAAACATGTAGTGACGATTGATGGCATGTGGTCAATAAGGAAATATGGTCATTACCAGCAAGTGGTCATTAAATACAGTGACTAGAAACAATAAGGTGATGTAATAAATGTCAGTTGCCATATGACATGTGTTTTGTGCTGACAGTACAGTTGGTCTTTCAGGCACAGGTATTACTTTATGCAGTATTGAGCCAACAACTATGTAAAAGTTCTATTTCACGCAGGCATAATTTAATGAATAATACAGAAATAGTGTACTCTCACATATTCTCCAATAACTTTCAAAATGTTGGGTCTATAAAAGAATGAAAGCTAAATGAAAAGTAGAGAGGAGATGAATGTGGAATTCAGTGATATAAAATTTCTACTAAATTTGGAAATATTTTTTATTTTGCCTTGCACCTAGTATAAATCTGTCCATCTCCCAATTTTCTTTACATTTCTGATAAAGCCGCCTACATTGCAACTATTACCTGATCACAGTTGTTCTAATTAGCTAGTTAACTAATTAATTGAAAAGAAATTTTGAATTATAAAATTATGAAATTGAAGAAATATAAATCTTTCCTCTGACAAGACTGCATATATGCAATCTATAGATAGGATTTTATGCACTTTCATGATAAAATAGTGAGATTTTCACATGAAGGATAGACAAATTAGACTATTTCCTTTATGTAGCACTAAATTAGAGCTATCTTTAGATAAATGCTGCCTGAAATCGCTATAAATTGACAGAGATCTGCATTGTGAATTGTTCAAAATTGGCTAAAAATGCACACAAAAATCTTGTTTATCCTGGCCATAATTTAAGTCTGACTTAATCAAGTTTCCCATCAATCTTTGCACTGAACATGAATATGAGTGCAGTACCGGGTAAAAGGTCGGAGAGTTCTATTGGCTGGTGAAATTAATTTTTACCAATCAGAATTTGTTTTACCAACAAACCTCCTGAAGAGACATACTCTCCTTTCTAGAATCGATGTCGCCATTTGGCATCAAAGAACCATAAACTAATGGGATCCATTTAGTGACATTGGAACTGAAAAGTTAAAAAGCAGCATTATAAGGACTCAAATGAAGTTGGTCTTGCAGAGCAGATTTCTGTGCGCAATTTGTATAGGGATTATTATAGAGTAAATCAGATATAGTGTAATGTTCCTTTGCTGTGCTTGTGTTTATAACATGCACAGACACTGCTGATGCAGATATATTCCTCTGCATCCATGAACTATCACCATAATCTTTGGTGGTAGATTGCCCTTCTCCCAAAGATCTATATTGATTTTCATATCAAGGGTCACAGAATTCTCGCCACACTTCACCTGCACGGTGTGAAGAACTCGATTAAGATGTTGGTCGAAAGCTCAAGGTCATGGTGACCCAATTTAAAAAAAATTGGCTTTCATTTCTAGATGATAACTGAAGTTCTACTGAAAGAATCTTCACCAAGCTTGGCCTTGTGTTGCTTTTTCAGGTCCGAAGAACCCTATTAATTTTGGCTTTGAAATGTAAAAGGTGATGTTGACCCAATTAAGCAATTTGATTCATTTCACGCTGAATGCTGGCGTTGGGGGCATCTTTATCAGCAATCTCTCATTGTCATTCACTTTTATTATAGCATTCACGGACATCACTGACACAGATACTCTTCCTCTGGGTGAAGAATTTCAAAGTCTTGTCAAATGTTTCTTTGACGAAAAGGAGAAGAAACTGAGTAAACGCTATGCAAGAGCGGCCATTTTGATAGAGGCATTGCAGTAAGTTTTTGTTGACCATCTTGATGTGATTCAGCCATCTAATCTTCAGAGGATATGGGTTGAAACATATGCATACATGAATGCATACAAGTGTAAACTAAATATAAAACATTGCGAAAACTATTTGACTGACAGACTGTGACTACGGACTAACATTTATAGCTCGACTTTGCAAAGTAAAACAAGCTATTGTGATACCCTGCATGTCATCCGGCGGCAACGGTGGTGGTGACGGCAGCGCCAAATTTGTGTTTAGTTCAACTTTTCTGTTTATATCTCACATGCCTCCGTACAATGACACAGCATCACACAGTGATGTTTTGGTCTAAAGGTCAAGGTCACTAATATGCATGGTGACCGTCTATTTTCACATCATGAGAACATACTTATCGGCTTTCACTCAATAAAACACTCAGATTAAAAAAGTAAGGTGCCCCTACTGGGCAGGTAGTCAGAAGACAGTCAGGCAGATGCCAGCCGCACCACCGCGCATACGCAGACTAGTACTTCCTCTTTGCTAATTTATTGGCAGAGGGTTCCCATGCAATTTTTTGCTCTAAAGGCGCCTAAAATAACTGGTTTATTTCTAAATGGCGCTATGAAATACTAATCTATCTTTGTGTTGATGTCCACAGGTATCTATCTATGATTGAACAGGACAGCACATCGTCAAAGGGTTTGTTTTTCTCTCCACCAAGGTTCCATTTCCTGCTAACATCGTTAGGTTATCTAACCAAAAGTTCTATGCCCAGTGAGTTGGAGGCCTCGGAAGAAGGTCGTCTCACTTTGCCCTCTTGGTCCACTTCCTTCCCTTTAAAGGTGGAGAGATTTCAGTGGTCATAGTGTTGGTGGAGTTTCCAGTACATCAGAGAGGATGGTTTGTTTATGCTAAAGACTCAGGTATTCTAGTTATGATATTAGGCACTTCGATTATATTTGAAAATATGAAATCTGCTGCCGTTTTATCATTGTTTATCTGATGTTTGTATAGCCTGTATGTACTATCCTCTCGAGTTAGGATGTTCTGGATATGAATACAATTCGTCCTTCCACCTGGATGTTTGTTTCGGATCGATTTAACTTCTTATTTCTGAAGTTATGATGTCATAATCAGCCTTGCACTTTATTAACATTTAAAGTTTTGCCCAACACTGGTTTATTGTCTTTGTAGGTGGTCTTTATGACCGCCTCCTCTTTCCTTTTTATTTTGGTTTGGAGTTACTAATTCTTTAACTAAAATACTCATTGTCTTCATCCTCTGGCCTGTTTCAGAGACCTGGTTGTCCTTCGTGTGGCGTTTTCTGAAAGAACGTTTCGCCCCTTCATCTCTGTTTCCAGTGCAGTCCCTGTGGAGCACTGCTTAATGAAAAATATGTAAACAGTGGGGGGGGGGTGAGCTAATGACGGAATTTTTATCGTTACAGGCAAAGGAGAAGGTGGCTGAGGAGGAGAGAAGAGTGAAGAGAGAGGTGTATGGTAAGAAGGATAAGAGGAAGGCCTCGTGCTCTGTGGATATGGAGGCCTTCCGAGTTGAGATGTTGGGAGAGATGAAGAGGACAATGAAGGATTTGGTTCCAGAGTTGCTCCGTGGCATGCTTCCTGGACCAAATCTTTTGTTGTCCTCTTCATCTGCTTCGGAGCAGGTAATCCCCGCCTCTGAATCTGGTTTCCTTAGGACCCTAGCAGTTTTTGAGCAAGATTCAGAGGTGGCCCGATTAGAGGGGGCGCTCCAGGACACTGGCAGCAGGCTTGCCGCACCGGTGATCCATGGACAGTTGTCGCTGGACCCTGGTGCCTGCTTATCAGGCCAGGATTTTCCGCACACTGCAGGTACCAGTTCCTCCTATGGTACCTTTCCTGGCCAGTCCGGGTTAGCATTCTTCGCTGACCCGGAGTCTAATCTTTCTGGCCAGGATGAAGAGGATTATCTGCTGGGTTCTACTTCTGATGCCGTGACCATGGACATTGATGTCTGTGCACCCCTCGCGGGGAATACAGGCAACATTATTCATGGTTCTACTCACGCAGGAGTAGGGTTCACAGCACAGAAGGTGGCCCCGGTTGGATCTGATGGCCAGGTCTACCGCATACCTCGGCTTGTTGAGAGTGTAGCAGGTGCTGGTCAGGGCTGTGGTATGGCGATAAGCACCCCACACAATACCACGGCGCCTACTCCTGGTCAAGCCAGTCAGTTTAGTATGCCTTCTCTTTCGGGCCCGCATGCTTTCTCTGACTTGCCAGGAGTGTCAAGTTATCCAGCCTCATGCACGCCTGCGAATGCTCAGGAGGAAGATGAAGGCCCTCGTCTTGTAGAGCTTTCGTAGGTAGCCACAGAGGAGGACTGGTCAGACGCTTGTCAGTGGCTTATAAGCGTCAGGCCAGACATGCCTGTGGAACAGTCGGCCAGCCAACGGGATCACCGCCCGTGGTTGGTAGGTAGATCAGCTGCCACTGGCGGAACATATTGTAGATATGTTCACAGCGGCAGTGACGTCCATCAAGGCGCATGGACATCTCATGAAGGCCCCTCGCGAGGTGGCGGGTCGTTGCTGCATCGTGTCTGATGAGTATCAGAAATATGGTGTGGTACCTAAGCCGAGCGTGGATGACCGCACGGCGTTAGGTGAGGACACGCGGCCAGGCTCCCGGTCTGACATGGGAGCGCTGTGCTCGAACACTTTGCGTTCAGCAAAACCGTGTTGCATGATGGGGAGGAGAGTGGTACAGCTGGTACAGGGGGTAGTAACGGCATCCGCGTCGCGCCAGCCTAGCCCGGTAACAGTCCAGAGAGCCTTCCAGGATGGAATCAACCTGGCTCTGGATTGTTTAACCCGGGCTGTGACCAGGAGTGTCCGGGCGCGGCACACGTTTGCTCTAGATAACCTGTGCCCATCTCAGGACCTGTGTAATAGGCTGCTGTGTACGCCTATGGCAGGTCCTGGTCTTTTTGGAGGTGAGGGATGTAGGCACCTCCAGGAGACAGTCACTCTGGTCAATAACCAGAGAGCTTTGCGCGAGCAATTTGAGGTGCTCCGCAGAGAGCACATTCGCACATCACCCCCTGCGTATCATCCCCTGCAGGTTCGAGGTGGCCAGGTCAGAGGCCAGCCACCAACGCAGTGTCGGCCTCGGTCGTGCACGATTCGGCCAGCAGCAAGGGGGGGGGGGGTGGTGCAGGCTCCTCCGGCGCAGCCAGCCAGGGAGCCACCCGTGCACCGAGGTATGCGTGGCGCTGGTTGTGGCGCACGAGGATCTGGTCATGGTAATCGTGCCTGATGGGTCGGTTATCACGGTGAGAACCACTCCGGTGCTTCTGGCCAAGGAGACAGTGCCACTCTTGCACTCCTTATGTCCACCTCTCTCCATTGGTGGTCCAGTGGGAGGCCGATTGGCCCACCGCAAGCAAGAGTGGGAACGGTTGACTCAGGACCGTTTAGTCTTGCGATGGTTTTCAGTCGGGTATCATCCCGATTGGATAACAGGCCCTCCATCGCGACTGTCTCTGGTGCCAGTTTGGACTCAAATTCCAAGAGATCCAGATCAACGGTTGTGTATAGAGGAAGAGATAAATTCCCTCATACAAAACGGAGCAATTGAACTGGAGCAAAAATGTCCAGGCTTCTATTCAACCGTGTTCCTAGTACCAAAGAGAACTGGAGGTTGGAGACTAATTCTCAACCTCAAGCCATTGAACAAGTTCATAGACACACCCAGTTTCAAGATGGAGACAGTGAAATCGGTGTTGGCAGGGTTAGAGAAGGGAATGTGGACAGCTTCAATAGATTTGAAGGATACTTATTTCCACATTCCTATAGCGAGGAGTTTCCATCGCTTCCTGAGATTCGCATTCCAGGGCAGACAGTGGGAATTCAGGGTATTACCCTTCGAAATTTCTACAGCTCCTCGGGTCTTCACCAGGGTGGTTCTTATGATAACAGCATACCTCCGCAGGAGAAGCATAGCAGTCCACACGTACATAGACGACTGGCTGTTAAAAGCACACAACCAGGAAAGTTTATCAGCAAATCTTGAGATAGTTTTGAAAACTCTCACAGACTTAGGCTGGATAATCAATTTTCAAAAATCAGAGCTGACTCCATCCCAGAAGTTTGTCTAAATGGGAATGTTCTTCGATCTGGAGATAGGATATGTTTATCCATCCCATGAGAGAGTGGAAAATCTCCTCTCGTGCATTTAGTTGGTTTGCAGCAGTCGTTATATTCTAGCACGAGTCTCTGAGAATGTTAGGTCTGATGGTTTCAGTGGAACCAGTCATGCCTCAGGCGGCCAATTCAATTGTTTCTCATGACTCAGTGGACGCAGAGTTCAGGTTCACTGGACTCGCGCATTCAAGTGTTGGACCCTCTCATTCATCACCTTCATTGGTGGATGGAGAGAGGAAATCTCCAAGCGGGGGTCATGCTGACCCCTCCCCACCCTCAAGTAACGATGTTTACGGATGCATTGATGGAGGGATTGGGGGCTTGCCTGGAAGAAGCCACTATATCAGGGATGTGGAATCTGGACAGTCAAAGGAACATATCAACATGCTAGAATTACGGGCTGTAATTCTAGGCCTGGAACCTTCTTAAAAGAAGTTGAGGGAAAATTTGTGATGATACGTTCAGACAACTCTACAGTAGTGAGTTACATAAACTGCCAGGGTGGAACGAAGTCGCCCAGTCTCTGTACGATGACATGGAAGCTGCTTTGCTGGTGCATGGATCATATGATCACCTTGAAAGCAGTTCATATTCCGGGAAGGCTGAATCTGTTAGCAGACTCATTGAGCCGAAGGAAGAGCATTTTGCCTACGGAATGGCAACTAAATCAATGTGTGGCGGATCACCTGTTCAATCATTGGGGAAAGCCCAACATAGATTTGTTCGCAATGAAGAAGAATGCGAAGATGATGACGTACGTTTCTCCGATTCCAGATCCAAGCGCTATCGCAATAGATGCACAAGCTGTCAGTTGGAAGGGAATGTATGCATACGCATACCCTCTAACAATCCTGATTCCAAGGATTCTTCAGAAGATCAATGCCAAGTTCATCTGATCACCCCGAATTGGCCAAGCCGATCATGGTTTACGGATCTGCTGGACCTTCTGGTTTGCAATCCGGTTCCTCTGCCTCTGATGGACAATATTATCTACCAGGGCAAGACCCTTCACAACAATCCATCAATATTTCAATTTACTGCATGGATGTTGTCAAAAAATCCGCGATTAAGGAGGGCTTGTCTGAGCAAGCAGCCAATTTCATGGCCAGAGCCAGAAGGGGGTCAACCTCCAGAGCATATGATTATAAAATCAACAGATTTGCAGAATGGTGCTCAAAGAGATGTATCAATCTGATGGAAGCATCTATTCAGGTAGTAGCTGATTTTCTCTGTCACCTGTATGATGCCTATAGTCTTAAGCCTAATTCTATTGCTGGATACAAATCAGCATTAATGACTGTTATCCCTTGCTTGGCAAAGAGGGGAAGTGATGAAATAAGTGTTTTAAATACTCTTATTAAAGGTATGGGCAATCTCAGACTGAGAAATCCTCCACTGACACCGTCATGGAGTCTTTCTTTGGTTCTTCAAGTTTTGAGTGATAAACCTTTTGAACCACTTAGTGCTATATCTGTAAAATTATTGACACTTAAAACTGTATTTTTAGTTGTGGCAGCATCAGCCAGATGCAGGAGTGAAATTCATGCCTTGTCTGCTGAACCTGACCATTATATAGCTACAGGTGAAGGGTTTAAGCTTCTACCAAGATTGAATTTCTTGGCTAAGAATCAATCTTTAAAATATCCGGGTCAACCTATTATTTTACCTGCCTTAACCAAATATGATCCTTGTGCTAAAGCATGGTGTCCTGTCCATGCTTTAAATAGGTACAAGAGAAGAACTCAGGTTTGGCGGACGGACCCATGTTCTCTATGTTTGTCATATATTGAACCCCGTGGTAGGGCGTCAAGAAACACTATTTCCAGATGGGTAGTAGAATGTATTCAATTCTGTCATGAGACAGCCACTGGAATTCAAGTAGATAGAGCCAAGCCTCATAGTGTCCATGGTGTGGTAACTTCCACGGCATTATTTAATGATGTTTCTATTGAAGACATTATGTCAGTAGCCCAGTGGCGCTGTGAATCAAGTTTTACCGACCATTACCTTCGTGATGCTTCTAACCCGCTCGCCATCTCAGTCCTCAGATAATAAATAATGTAGAGGTATATATTTGTAATTAGTTTTTCTCCTCTGCTATTTACAAATATCACATTTGTTGGTAGGGTATCCCTACTATTAGCTGGTACAATTCTCTTCATCCGGTGGGGGAATAGATGAGTGCCGTGCCCAAGACATCAGAGGTCAATATATGTGAACGTTTTGTTTTTTTCTCTTGACGATGGTGTCATATTTTTTATTTTTAATATGTTGATGGTTAATGTATCTTAATTGTGGTTCTTTTAGAGATTTTTTTGAAAATGAAGCAATTCTTCTTTTCACATCAAGAGTATACTTACCTCCCTAATACTTTTGATATTGCTAAATATTGGCTTTCACTCAATAAACACTCAGATTAAAACAGTTAGGTGCCCCTACTGGGCAGGGAGTCAGAGCGTAGTCTGGCGGATGCCAGCCCCACCACCGCGCATGCGCAGACTAGCACTTCCTCTTTGCTAATTTATTGGCTGAGAGACAACACATGCTTTCATGATAGGATCTTTCTTTACGCTTTTCAAAGCTTTTTAAGACTATTTAAGAGACGTTTTCACCTGACAAAGATGGCTGAGAGAGTGACTTCGCCACAGGAGGGCCTTGGACCTTTAAATCAGGTGACTTCTAGTAAAATTAGCGAGTTTTGTCCCGTTGTAATGTGTTTCCGGGACTCTCGCTAAACGTGATAAGCGCCTTAATTAGTTGGGTTTTTTCAACTAGGTGCTATACAAGACTAATCTCTCTTTGTGTTTATATCCACAGGTCTGTGTGAAGGAGAAATAAGGACATGACATCAGCAGAGGGTTTGTGTCTCTCCACCATGGTTCCATTTCCTACTAATACTGTTAGGTTATCTAACCAAAAATTCTATGCCCAGTGAGTTGGAGGCCTATTATAAAGGTCTTCTCACTTTGCCCTCTTGATCCAATTCCTTCCCCTTGAGGTGGAGAGAGTTAAGAGGCGTTCAGTGGTGGAGTTCTCCAGTTCATCAGGTTGGATGGTTTGTCTAGACAAGGTGTCAGGTATTAATTATTGATATGAGAAAGGGAGATAATTAACACTATTTGCCATTGTTATCAGTATTTATCTGATGCTTGTGTAGTCGAAATGTCCATTCTGCACATGTTCTGGTTAAAGATACAATTCGTCCTTGCACTGGGATGTTTGTTGGGATCGATTTTGTCCTGTCATAGGATTAATGACGTCATAATCAGCTTTGCTCTTTAATTACAATTAAAGTTGTCCGAAGCTGGTTTCTCATAAAAATTATGATCTTTATGATCATTTCCTTCTCTTGAGTTGGTTAGTTTCTAAGCGTAACTAGTTTGCTCATACTCCTCGTCCTTTGGCCTTTTTCAGAGACCTGGTTGTGCGTCCTGTGGACGATTTTTGAGGGACAAGTTTGGCCCTCATCTATGTTTTCAGTGTAGCCCCTGTGGTCCCTTGCTTAATTGCGAGATATGTAAGCACTGGGGGGGCGAGCTAATGTCCGAATTCTTGTGCTTGCAGGCGAAGGACAAGTTGGAGGAGGAGAAAAAGAAGCTGAAAAAAGAGGTCGTAAGTAAGAAGGGTAAGAGGAAGGCCTCGTCCGCGGTGGACATGGAGGCCTTCCGGACCGAGATGTTGGGAGAGATGAGGAGGACAATCAAGGATTTGGTTCCAGAGTTGCTTCGTGGCATGCTTCCTGGACCAAATCCTTTATTGACCTCATCATCTGCTTCGGAGCAGGTAATCCCCACCTCTGAATCAACGTTCCTTAGTACGCTTCCGTTGTTTGAAGATTCAGAGGTGGCCCCATTAGAGGGGGTGTTCCACGGCCCTGGCAGCAGGCTTATTGCCGCGCCCAATAGGGACCGTGGACGGTCGTCGCTGGAACCCGCGGGCTGCTCATCAGTCCAGGGGTATCCGCACACCGCGGCTGCCAGTACCTCGTATGGCGCCTTCCCTGGCCAGTCCGGGTTAGCTCTCTTTGCTGACCCGGAGTCTAATCTTTCTGGCCAGGAGGATGATGATTACCTGTTAGGGTCGCCGTCTGAAGACGTGGCCATGGAATATGACGTTTGTGCGCCCCTCGCGGGGAATACAGGCGCCTTTTTCCACGGTTCTACTCTCCCAGGGGTAGAATCCACGGTTCAGACTGTGGCCCTGGGCGCTGAAGGCCAGCGGTACCGCATACCTCGGCTTGCCGAGAGTGTAGCTGGTGCTGGCCGGGGCCGTGGTGGGGCGGTATATGCCCCGCGCTCTACCACGGCGCCTGCTCCTGGTCAAACCAGTGAGATTAGCATGCCGGTATTATCAGGCCCGCATGCTCTCCCTGGCTTGCCAGGGATATCAGCGTATCCGCCGTCAAGCTCTGTTGCTTGTGCTCAGGAGGAAGACGAAGGCCCCCGTCTTGTAGAGCGCTCGCAACTAGCCACGGAGGAGGATTGGTCTGACGCTTGCCAGTGGCTGGTGAGTGTTAGACCAGATCTGCCCGTGGAGCAGTCGGCTAGCCAGCGTGAACACAGGCCGTGGTTAGCTGGTAAGCCTACTGCTAACGCTATGCCTTCTCTGCCGCTGGCAGAGCATGTCGTTGACATGTTCGAGGCGGCGGAGACGTCCATTAAGTCGAGTGGACGTCTCGCTAAGGCCCCGCGCGAGGTGGCCAGGCGTTGCCGCATCGTGCCCCTGGACTACCAGCGGTACGGTGTGGTACCAAAGCCGAGCGTGGATGACCGCGCGGCTTTGGGTGAGGATGCACGGCCAGGCTCCCGTTCTGACACGGGAGTCTTGTAATCGAACGCGTTGCGTTCGGCAAATGCCGCGTTGCGTGATGCCGAGGAGAGTGGGAGGGCTTCGATTGCCGCTCTGTCCCACGTCTCCCAGCTGTTACAAGGGGTAGTAACAGCATCCGCATCGCGCCAGCCAAGTCCGGTCACAGTCCAGCGAGCCATCCAGGATGGTATCAACCTGGCTCTGGACTGTATGACGCGGGCGGTGACCAGGAGTGTCCGGGCAAGGCGCACTTTTGCCTTGGATAATCTGTGCCCGTCCCAGGACCTCTACAATAGGCTACTACGTACGCCTATGACAGGTCCTGGTCTCTTTGGAGGTGAGGGATGTAGACACCTCCAGGAGACGGTTACTCTGGTCAATAACCAGAGGGTGCTGCGCGAACAGTTTGAGGTGCTTCGTCGTGCCAACGTTCGCGCCGCACCCCCTGCGTATCGTCCCCTGCAGGCTCGAGGTGGTAGTGGCCAGGTCAGGCCAACCACCATCGCAGCGCCGGCCTCGGCCGCGTGCGATTCGGCCAGCAGCGAGGGGGGCGCAGGCTCCTCAGGCGCAGTCAGCCAGGCAGCCGCCCGCGCACCGTGGTGCGCGCGGTGCTGGTCGTGGCGCGCGAGGATCTGGGCGGGGTAATCGTTCCTGATGGGACGGTTACCGCGGTGAGAACCGCGCCGGTGTTTCTGGCAAAGGAGACAGTGCCGCTCTTGCACTCCTTATGTCCACCTCTATCCCTAGGTGGACCGATGGGAGGCCGATTAGCCGACCACATGCAAGATTGGGAACGGTTAACTCAGGACCGTTTAGTCTTGCGATGGCTTTCAGTCGGGTATCATCCCGATTGGATGACAGGCCCGCCATCGCGACTGTCTCTAGTGCCGATCTGGACTCCAAATCTGAGAGATCCAGATCAAAGGTTGTGTATCGAGGAGGAAATAAATTCCCTCATACAAAAAGGAGCTATTCAGCCGGCACAGAGGTGTCCGGGCTTCTATTCAACCCTGTTCTTAGTAACAAAGAACACCGGAGGGTGGAGACCAATTCTCAACCTCAAACCATTGAACAAGTTCATAGAGACGCCCAGTTTCAAGATGGAGACTGTGCGCTCGGTGTTGGCGGGGTTAGAGAGGGGAATGTGGACAGCGTCGATATATTTGAAGGACGCTTATTTCCACATCCCCATACACAGGAGTTTCCGTCGCTTCCTGAGATTTGCATTCCAGGGCAGACAGTGGGAATTCAGGGTGCTACCCTTCGGAATTTCCACGGCTCCTCGGGTTTTCACCCGTGTGGTTCTTGCGATCACCGCATACCTCCGCAGGAGAAGCATAGCAGTCCACACGTACATAGACGACTGGCTGTTGAAAGCGCACACCCGGGAAAGTTTGTCGGCCAGTCTGGAGATTGTTTTGAAAACTCTCACAGACTTAGGCTGGATGATCAATTTCCCAAAATCAGAGCTGACTCCATCCCAGAAGTTTGTTTACCTGGGGATGTTCTTCGATCTAGAGACAGGATATGTTTATCCTACTCAGGAGAGAGTTCAGAAACTCATCTCATTAATTCAGTCAGTGTGCGACAGTCGTCATGTCCTGGCACGGGTTTACTTGAGAATGCTGGGGTTGATGGTTTCATTGGAACCAGTCATTCCTCAGGCCGCCTTACGCAGGCGGCCGATCCAGTTATTTCTCATGACACAATGGACCCAGAGTACAGGTTCGCTGGACTCGAATGTGTCAGTGTTGGCGCCTCTGATTCATCACCTGCAATGGTGGTTGGACACAGAGAATCTCTTGGTGGGGGTTATGCTAACCCCTCCCCACCCTCAGGTGACTGTGTATACAGATGCATCGATGGAGGGCTGGGGAGCTTGCCTGGAAGAGTCCACGATATCAGGGCTTTGGAATCTGGAACAGTCAAAGGAACATATAAATCTACTGGAGCTAAGAGCAGTAGTCCTGGGCCTGGAACATTTCTTACAGAAAGTTCAGGGCAAGATTGTTCTTTTTCGTTCAGACAACTCAACAGTTGTGACTTACATAAACCGCCAGGGCGGAACGAAGTCGCCCAGTCTCTGTATGATGACATGGAGACTGCTTTGTTGGTGTTTGGATCACCAGATTACCTTGAAAGCAGTTCATATTCCGGGAAAGTTAAACCTGCTAGCAGACTCATTGAGCCGAAGGATGAGTGTTTTACCCACGGAATGGCAACTAAATCAATGTGTGGCGGATCGTCTGTTCGACCATTGGGGGAAACCCAACATCGATTTGTTCGCAACGAAGAAGAATGCGAAGATGACGACGTACGTCTCTCCGATTCCGGATCCAAGCGCTTTCGCAACAGATGCGTTAGCTATCAGCTGGGGGAGAATGTATGCATACGCATTCCCTCCAGCAATCCTGATTCCAAAAATTCTTCAGAAAATCAGACAAGAGGAATGCCAAGTGCTTCTGATCGCCCCGGATTGGCCAAGCCGATCAGGGTATACGGATCTGCTGGACCTTCTGGTCTGCAATCCGGTTCCTCTGCCTCTGATGGACGATATTATCTTCCAAGGCAAGGCTCTTCACAACAATCCGTCAATGTTCAGATTGACTGCGTGGATGTTGTCAAGGAATCTAGAATTAAGGAGGGCTTTTCTGAGCAAGCAGCCATGTTTATGGCCAAAGCCAGGAGGGGGTCAACCTCCAGAGCATATAATTATAAAATCAACAGATTTGCAGAATGGTGCTCAAAAAGATGTATTGATCCAATGGATTCATCTATTCAGGTAGTAGCTGATTTCCTCTGTCACCTCTATGATGCCTATAGCCTCAAGCCTAACTCTATTGCTGGTTATAAGTCAGCTTTAATGTCTGTTATTCCTTGCTTGGCTAAGAGGGGAAGTGATGAAGTTAATACATTAAATGTATTAATTAAAGGCATGGGCAATCTAAGACCAAGGAATCCACCTGTGATTCCGTCTTGGAGTTTATCGCTAGTGCTTCAAGTACTAGGTGATAAGCCGTTTGAACCACTTAGTTCCATTTCTATGAAACTATTAACACTGAAAACTGTGTTTTTAATTGCTGCGGCCTCGGCTAGGCGTAGGAGTGAAATTCATGCCTTATCAGCCGAGGATGACCGTTTTGTGGTTTCAGGGGAAGGCCTTAAGCTGCTACCTAGGATTAATTTCTTGGCTAAAAATCAGTCGTTGAAATATCCAGGTCAACCTATTGTTTTGCCTGCTTTAACTAGATATGATCCTAATTCTAAAGCATGGTGTCCCGTCCGGGCGCTTCGCCGGTACAAACAACGTACGGCGGAGTGGCGCACCGACCAGTCAGCGTTATGGTTGTCATATATTGAACCCCATGGCAGGGCTTCGAAGGACACCATTTCCAGGTGGATTGTAGAATGCATTCAGTTTTGCCATAAATCCGCCACCGGGAAGCAGGTTGACGTGGCCAAGGCTCACAGTGTCCGCGGCGTAGTGACATCCACTGCCCTATTTAATGGGGTCCCTGTGGATGATATTATGTCGGTGGCTCAGTGGCACTGTGAGTCAAGTTTTACAGACCATTATCTCCGTGACACCTCTAATCCTCTCGCCTTGTCGATTTTGAAAAAATAACTAGGCATATATTTTTGATGCGGTTTCCTCATTGCTTATATATTTCACAATTAATTTATGGAAACAACCACTAATTTGGGCCTGCATCGATCTTCACCAATGGGAAGAGGATGTCAGCAGCCATTTTCAACAAGGTCAGTCTTGTGTATGTGTTGTCCATTGTTGATTGTCTTGTCACGTTACCCGTTATTAATATGATGATGGTTTTGTGTATTTATGTGGTTCATTGTTGAGAGTATACGAAAATGAAGTTTTTCGTCTCTGTCCTGTAGTACATGGCACTTGTACGTAGAGAGCGTATAGGACATTGAGGTCATTCGACTCTTCCTCCCAGGAAGGAGGGGGGGGGAGCGCATATGACATTCGGTCATCTCTCATACATCGGGGGTGTTATCCGATGGTTAGTCAAATCCTGACTGTTTTTTCATAGAGTTTCAGAAGTTTAAGTGCCTTAAACGCAGAAAAGCGTATAGGGATGAGCTGGTCTTTTGACCTCGCCTCCCTCCCGCCGAATTCACTGTCGAATTCTGGCAATATCAAAAGTATTAGGGAGGTAAGTATACTCTTGATGTGAAATAAACGAAATCAGGGATTTCTTTTTTCACGAGAGAGTTGATACTTACCTCCCTAGATACGGACCCGGCCTCTCCACCCCACAGAGGCTCGGTCTTCAGGCTCTTTATAGTTGCATGTGTATCAGCCAATAAATTAGTCAGAGGAAGTGCTAGTCTGCGCATGCGCGGTGGTGGGGCTGGCATCCGCCAGACTACGCTCTGACTCCCTGCCCAGTAGGGGCACCTAACTGTTTTAATCTGAGTGTTTATTGAGTGAAAGCCAATATTTAGCAATATCAAAAGTATTAGGGAGGTAAGTATCAACTCTCTCGTGAAAAAAGAAATCCCTGATTTCGTTTATTTTTTTTAATCTTTCCGGAACCATTTAAAAAGCAACTCTGTAATTAGTGGCTCGATTTCAACTAAACATCAGTGGAATGATCCTATGATGGTAGGCTTCAACATATCAAATGAGAATTTTGGTCAATTTCTTTGGTGGCCATCTTGGATTTTTCGAAAATTAACCATCATGTCTACTGGTATTTAAGTGCAAATGGTTCAAATGCTAATTGTTTTGGTTAGCGTTACAGGCCCCTGGGCCTCTTGTTGATAAGCGTATTAATAAGCCTTCTTTATTTATTTTATGTTTGAAGTCAAGCTTCATAGTTCATTGTAAAGTCAAGCTTCATGGTTGCATTGCAACCACATTTCTGGTTTACATTTTCAATAATCTTTACCTTTAATTATTTGACCACAATATCAGTAGACTTTTTGGGACCCCAAGCCCAAACTCCCACGCAAGTTTGGTGACGATCCCTTTACTAGAACCTGCATTATCATGCTGGACAGACAGACAGACAAACAGACAGGCAGACAGACACATCCATGCACAGCATTTGACGCACAGTCTCATACACACACAACTATCTCAATAGTCTTGCGATACTTTGTGGCGATGTTGCAAATTAAAGATCTATCAAAATTTGACGGGAACACCACACCACACCATGTTTCTTGAAATCCATTAACTCCAGTGACTAAGCTGCTTTATTTACCTCACATTAGTGTTATCATACATACATGCATTAAATATATAGCAACCGTTTGTTTTATACAGCATATCCGCACAACAGACATCACATTTCCTGCCAACAAATCCGGTGTTTGAGGAACTTGATGTGAAATGCTTGCAGGTGCTCCGTGCCCTCATCCACAATGAAGAGCGGAAGCTACCATATGACTGGGAGATGCAAACATCAAACCACAAAGTCAAATTGTAAGTTGTTAATTATTCTCAACTGGTTCGTAGCGGTAAGACAAGGCAATTACAAGGCATTGGTAAGAGCGACCACACGGTTAAGATTTGATTGCAAGACAATCAGTTAATCTGTTATGAAAACTATGTCTGATGGATTAAATTTTTATTAAACATTCTGTTGAATATTTTTAAACTAATTTGATTTGGTGCTGTTGCTACCATAGGCAACAGCACCCGGTCAGTTTAGTTTCAAAATATTCAAAAACTTATTTGTATAGTTACCTTGGAAATGGGATTCTGGGAATTCAGGATTCAATGTATTTAAATCGATCCCAACACATGCAAAATCTGGACAGGTCTTAGCTAGAAATGGGTGAGACATAGCTAAGGATGGGTGGGGCATAGCTAGAAGTTGGTTGTGGTGTAGTTAGGAATGGGTTGGGCATGGCCAGAAATGTTTGGGGCATAGCTAGAAATGGGTGGGGCATAGTGAGAAATGGATCCATCTATCATGTCAAATGTTCACCAGTTTAAACTCACAATTACTAAACTGCATTTAACATTCACTCGCTCTGTTTTCCAGGCAATTAGCTCACATTAAAAATGTCCAAGATGTGATCAATGGGTTTGATGTAATCCACAAGGTTCTGCCACACATGGCACGTCGGAGTGACATCGTCCTGCTCGAGGTTCTGTCATTCACATGCATTATGCTGTACAATGCAAACAGAGATGTTCAGGTATTACTACATGCAGTATTGTGGATAAATATTTATATGGCTAACAATTACCCAGTATGTCCTTGATTTGTAATCCATTTGCAGGCCAAGAGAAGATTATTCCTCAAATATTATCACCGCAATAACTCAGTTAACAAGCCAGGCATTCCAGTAATAAAATTTTAATAAGTCTTCTCTTGGCCTGCAAATAGACATTTCTTACGACCACCGCAGAAGCTGTTTTTGGCTGACTTGATGATTAAATGATTAGCCGATTTCACTTCAAGAGATTATACTTACCTCCCTAACACTCTATGATATTTCCTAAATATCGACCCTCACTCAATAACCCCAGATTAAAAAATATAGGTGCCCTTAATGGGCAGGTAGACAGGTGACAGTCAGCCGGATGCCGGCCCCCAACCTTGCGCATGCGCAGACTGTCACTGCCTCTTTCTTGACTATTGGCCTATACCGCATGTTTGTGTTTTGATATCCACTTGTTGAGTTTTGCTCAATATTCTTTCTAAAGTTATTAGTCCCCTACCGGTAAAACCGGGGGGAATATAGGTTTGCACTCCGTCTGTCTGTCCATCTGTCGCAGTTGGTTTTCCGCACTTTTTTTCACAGTCCTTCAAGGTATTCAACTGAGAATTGGTTTATTGCTTTGTTATGAGAAGTTACAGACCAAGTTCGAGTTTCAGGCATATGCGTCAATTTTTTATGGAGCCCCCTTTCATCTTAAGAAATATGAAAAATATTAGCGTTCCAAACTTTTTTTCACACTCCTTCAAGATATTTAGGCGAAAATCGGTGCATCGCTTTAGTATAAGGAGTTACAGAGCAAGTTCGAGTTTCGGACATTTTCGTAAATTTTTCATGGAGTTATGCCCCCTTTCGTCTTATGAAATAGGAAAAATATTAGTTTTCCGCACTTTTTCGCAGTCTCAAGATATTATACCGAGACTTACTACATAGCTTTGGTATGAGAAGTTACCGACAAAGTTCTCAGTTTCAGGCGTATGCATAGATTTTTGATTGCGTTATGCCCCCTTTCGACTTAGGAAATGTGAAAAATATCAGCTTTCCGCACTTTTTCGCACTCCAAGATATTTAAGGAAAAATCGGTACATCGCTTTAGTATAAGGGTTTACAGGGCAAGTTCGAGTTTCAGACATTTTCGTCAATTTTTCATGGAGTTATGCCCCCTTTCGACTTATGAAATACAAAATATATCAGTTTTCCGCACTTTTTTCGCAGTCTTTCAAGATATTATACTGAGAACTGCTACATTGCGTTGTTATGAGAAGTTACAGACCACGTTGGAGTTTCAGGCATATGCGTAAATATTTTATGGAATTTCGACCTATGAAATATGAAAAATATTAGTCTTCCGCCCTTTTTCTCGCAGTCTCAAGATATTCAACTGAGAATTGGTACATTACTTTATTATGAGAAATTACAGACAAAGTTGGCATTTCAGGCGTTTGCATCATTTTTTGATGGAGTTATGTCCCCTTTCGACTTATGAAATACAAACATATCAGCTTTCAATACTTTTTCCTTCTTCACCATATATAACTGAGACTTGGTTTATTGCTATGTTATGAGACGTTGCAGATCAAGTTCGAATTTCAGTTGCTTTTGACAATTTTTAATGAAGTTTTTGACTGTCAATCTCTAAAGATTTATATATCACCAGGTAGGGGGCATGTATTGCAAAGCAATACTTACAGAATGCTTGTTCTAGAGTTCTTATAATCATGTCGGATAAGTTCAATTCACCTGAGGCCATGTCAGGACCAAGTTACCAGGTGAACTCTAGTACAATTATGTTTTAATTACATCTTAATTATGCGGTGTCACCTATTTCCGTGACGTGGTATAGACATTATAGGCGCTCAGAAAACTGGTAACTTTATTATCTGGCGCCATAAAATGCTAATATCTCTTTATGATTGTGTCAACAGGTTTGTGTAATGAGATTTGTTCACATCTAAAGAGGTTTGTCTCCACTATTTCCCTATAAACGTTAAGAAAAAAGACTGCCCAGAATGATATGGGCTCACATAAGAGAGAGCTTGCCGGCCCTCTGGTCTCACCCTTCCCTTTAATAAATAAGTGAGTGGTGATGAAGAGTGGTTGTCTGGCGGAGCTTCCAAGAGATGGATGTGGTGGTATGCCTTTGCTAAAGACTCAGGTACTCTAGTTATGCTTTATGGCACATTAAAATATTTGAAAATATTTGTTATTATTTTATGCCAATATTTTTTAGTCATACTGTTTATCTGTATCATTATAAAAGCATGAGCTATTACTGTTTTCACTTCAAGAGTATACTTACCTCCCTAATACTCTTTGATATTGCTAAATATCGGCTTTCACTCAATAAACACTCAGAATAAAAACAGTTAGGTGCCCCTACTGGGCAGGGAGTCAGAGTGCAGTCCGGCGGATGCCAGCCCCACCACCGCGCATGCTAATTTATTGGGCGAGGGTCTACACATGTTTTTGTGCTAGAGCTTTTCTCAAGTGTTTTACAAAGTCTTTTTGAGTGTTAATAGAAGTTTATAACCCCTGATTAAGATGGCGGACAGGATTACTTCGCCAGAGGAGGGCCCAGGATCTATCCATCAGGTGACTTCTATTATAATTAGCGAGTTTTTTCCCGGTGTAATGTGTTTCCGGGTCTCGCGTTTATCGTGATAAGCACCTAGTATAGTTGTTTTATGTCAACATGGCGCTATATAATGCTAATCTCTCTGTGTTTATGTCCACAGGTATCTGTCTGGTTATGTATGGGACATCACATCAACAGAGGGTTTGTTTTCTCTCCACCAAGGTTCCATTTCCTACTAATACTGTTAGGTTATCTAACCAAAAAGTCTATGTCCAGTGACTCGGAGGCCTCGTAAGAAGGTCTTCTCACTTTGGCCTCTTGATCCAACTCCTTCCCCCTAAGGTGGAGAGAGTTAAGAGGTCATAGTCTTGGTGGAGTGTTCCACTTCATCAGATTGGATGGTTTGTCTATACAAAGAGTCAGGTATTCTAGTTAATGATATGAGGTGATAATAATTATGTAAACTAAAATTAGCCACTATTATCATTGTGTATCTGATGTTTGTGTAGTCTGAATATCTATCCTTCATAGTTAGATGTTCTGGATTTGAATACAATTCGTCCTTACACTGGATGTTTGTTTCGGATCGATTTAATTTCTGTCTTGAAATTATGACGTCATAATCAGCCTTGCTCTTTATTAACAATTAAAGTTTTGCCCAACACTGGTTTCTCATATGGATAGTGATCTTTATGATCATTTTTTCCTCTCTTTTATTTTTGGTTTTGAGTTTCTAACCTTAACTAAAATACTCATTGTCCTCGTCTTCTGTCCTGTTTCAGAGACCTGGTTGCCCATCCTGTGGTCGCTTCTTGAAGGAGAAGTTTATTCCCCACCTGTGTTTCCAATGTAGCCCCTGTGGGTCATTACTTAATTGTGATGTGTGTAAGCAGTGGGGGGTGGGGGGGGGGGGGGGGGGGGGGCGAGCTAATGAAAGAGTTTTTGTGCTTACAGGCGAAGGACAAGGTTGCGGAGGAGGAGAGGAAGATGAAACGAGAGGTTTTAGGTAAAAAGGGTAAGAGGAGGGCCTCGTCCTCAGTGGACATGGAGTCCTTCCGTAGTGAGATGTTTGGAGAGATGAAGAGGACAATAAAGGATTTGGTACCAGAGTTGCTCCGTGGCATGCTTCCTGGAGCAAATCCTTTGTTGTCCTCGTCATCTGCTTCGGAGCAGATAATCCCCGCCTCTGAATCGAGTTTCCTTAGGCCGTTACCAGTTTTCGACGATTCAGAGGTGGCCCCATTAGAGGGGGCATTCCACGACATTGGCAGCAGGCTTGCCGCGCCGGTGGTCCGTGGACGGTTGTCGCTGGAACCTGCTGGCTGCTTATCAGCCCAGGGGTATCCGCACGCCGCAGGTGCCAGTACCTCCTATGGCACCTTTCCTGGCCAGTCCGGGTTAGCTCTCTTTGCTGACCCGGAGTCTAATCTTTCTGGCCAGGAAGAAGAGGATTATCTGCTGGGTTCCCCTTCTGATGCCGTGGCCATGGATTTTGACGTCTGTGCACCCCTCGCGGGGAATACAGGTGACATGATCCATGGTTCTACTCATGCAGGAGTAGAATTCACGGCTCAGAAGGTGGCCCTGGTTGGATCTGACGGCCAGTTATTCCGCATACCTCGGCTTGCCGAGAGTATTGCTGGTGCTGGCCGGGGCCGTGGTGTGGCGGTAACTGTCCCCACGCTCTACCACGGCGCCTGCTCCTGGACAAGCCAGTCAGATTAACATGCCTGCTCTTTCGGGCCCGCATGCTTTCTCTGGCTTGCCAGGAGTGTCAGCATATCCAACTTCAAGCTCGACTGCATTAGCTCAGGAGAAAGACGAAGGCCCTCGTCTAGTAGAGCTTTTGCAGTTAGCCACGGTGGAGGATTGGTGTGACGCTTGTCAATGGCTGATAAGTGTCAGGCCAGACCTGCCCATGGAGCAGTCGGCTAGCCAGCGAGACCACCGGCCGTGGTTAGCTGGAAAGTCGACTGTTAGCGCCATGCCATCTCTGCCGCTAGCAGAGCATATCATTGATATGTTCTCGGCGGCGGAGACGTCCATCAAGGCGAATGGGCATCTCGCGAAGGCCCCTCGTGAGGTTGCAAGGCACTGCCGCATCGTACCCATGGACTACCAGAGGTATGGTGTGGTACCTAAGCCCAGTGTGGATGACCGCGCAGCTTTAGGTGAGGATACGTGGCCAGGCTCCCGTTCTGACACGGGAGCCTTGTGTTCGAACGCGTTGCGTGATGCGGAGGAGAGTGGGAGAGCATCTATTGCGGCGCTTTCTCACGTCTCCCAGCTGTTGCAGGGGGTAGTGACAGCATCCGGAGTCCAGAAAGCCATCCAGGATGGTATCAACCTGGCTCTGGATTGTATGACTCGGGCCGTGACCAGAAGTGTCCGGGCGAGGCGCACGTTTGCGTTAGATAACCTGTGCCCATCCCAGGACCTGTACAATAGGCTTCTGCGTACACCTATGGCAGGTCCTGGTCTCTTTGGAGGTGAGGGATGTAGGCACCTCCAGGAGACGGTCACTCTGGTCAACAACCAGAGGGCGTGTCGCAAACAGTTTGAGGTGCTCCGTAGGGAGCGCATTCGCGCTGCACCCCCTGCATACCATCCCCTGCAGGCTCGAGGTGGAGGTGGCCATGTCAGAGGCCAGCCACCAGCGCAGCGTCGGCCTCGGCTGTGTACGATTCGGCCAGCAGTGGGGGGGGGGGGACGCAGGCTCCTCAGCCGCAGCCAGCCAGGCAGCCACCCACGCACTGAAGTGCTCGTGGTGCTGGTCGTGGCGTGCGTGGATCAGGTCATGGTAATTGTGCCTGATGGGCCGGTTACGACGGTGAGAACCACTCCGGTGTTTCTGGCAAAGGAGACAGTGCCGCTCTTGCACTCCTTATGTCCAGCTCTCTCTAGGTGGTCCGGTGGGGGCCCGGTTGGCCCACCACAAGCAAGAGTGGGAACGGTTGACTCAGGACCGTTTAGTCTTGCAATGGCTTTCAGTCGGGTATCATCCCGATTGGATGACAGGCCCACCATCGCGACTGTCTCTGGTGCTAATCTGGACTCAAATTCCGAGAGATCCCGATCAAAGGTTGTGTATAGAGGAGGAAATAAACTCCCTCATACAAAAAGGAGCAATTCAGCCGGCACAGAAGTGTCCGGGCTTCTATTCAACCGTGTTCTTAGTGACAAAAAACACCGGAGGGTGGAGGCCAATTCTCAACCTCAAGCCTTTGAACAAGTTCATAGAGACACCCAGTTTCAAGATAGAGACTGTGCGGTCGGTGTTGGCAGGGTTAGAGAGGGGAATGTGGACAGCTTCAATAGATTTGAAGGATGCGTATTTCCACATCCCCATAGTGAGGAGTTTCCATCGCTTCCTGAGATTTGCATTCCAGGACAGACAGTGGGAATTCATGGTGTTACCCTTCGGAATTTCCACGGCTCCTCAGGTTTTCACCAGAGTGGTTCTTGCGATTACAGCATACCTCCGCAGGAGAAGCATAGCAGTCCACACGTACATAGACGACTGGCTGTTAAAAGCACACACCCAGGAAAGTTTATCGGTCAATCTGGAGATAGTTTTGAAGACTCTCACAGACTTAGGCTGGATAATCAATTTCCAAAAATCAGAGCTGACTCCATCCCAGAAGAGGGTTCAGTTACTCATCTTAGTAATACAGTCAGTGTGCAACAGTCATCATGTCCTGGCACGGGTTTACTTGAGAATGCTGGGGTTGATGGTTTCTCTGGAACCAGTCATTCCTCAGGCGGCCTTACGCAGGCAGCCGATCCAGTTATTTCTCATGAAGCAATGGACCCAGAGTACAGGTTCACTGGACTCGAACGTGTCAGTGTTGGAGCCTCTAATTCACAACCTGCAATGGTGGTTGAAGACAGAGAATCTCTTGGCGGGGGTTATGCTAACCCCTCCTCACCCTCAAGTAACTGTGTATACAGATGCCTCGATGGAGGGGTGGGGAGCTTGACTGGAAGAATCCACGATATCAGGGCTTTGGAATCTGGAACAGTCAAAGGAACATATCAATCTACTGGAGTTAAGAGCAGTAGTCCTGGGCCTGGAACATTTCTTACGGAAAGTTCAGGGCAAGAGTGTTCTTATTCGATCAGACAACTCAACAGTAGTGACTTACATAAACCGCCAGGGTGGAACGAAGTCGCCCAGTCTCTGTATGATGACATGGAGACTGCTTTGTTGGTGCCTCGATCACAGGATTACCTTGAAAGCAGTTCATATTCCGGGAAGGTTAAATCTGCTAGCTGACTCATTGAGCTGAAGGATGAGTGTTTTACCGACGGAATGGCAACTAAATCAATGTGTGGCGGATCGTCTGTTCGACCATTGGGGGAAACCCAACATCGATTTGTTCGCAATGAAGAAGAATGCGAAGATGACGACGTACGTCTCTCCGATTCCAGATCCAAGCGCTTTCGCAAGAGATGCGTTAGCTATCAGCTGGGTGGGAATGTATGCATACGCATTCCCTCCAGCAATCCTGATTCCCAAAAATTCTTCAGAAAATAAGACAGGAGGAGTGCCAAGTGCTTCTGATTGCCCCAAATTGGCCAAGCCGATCATGGTATACAGATCTGCTGGACCTTCTGGTCTGCAATCCGGTGCCTCTGCCTCTGATGGATGACATTATCTTCCAGGGCAAGGGCCTTCACAACAATCCGTCAATGTTCAGATTGACTGCGTGGATGTTGTCAAGGAATCTAGAATTAAGGAGGGCTTTTCTGAGCAAGCAGCCATGTTTATGGCCAAAGCCAGGAGGGGGTCAACCTCCAGAGCATATAATTATAAAATCAACAGATTTGCAGAATGGTGCTCAAAAAGATGTATTGATCCAATGGATTCATCTATTCAGGTAGTAGCTGATTTCCTCTGTCACCTGTATGATGCCTATAGCCTCAAGCCTAACTCTATTGCTGGTTATAAATCAGCTTTAATGACAGTTATCCCTTGCTTGGCTAATAGGGGAAGTGATGAAGTAAGTACATTAAATGTATTAATTAAAGGCATGGGCAATCTAAGACCAAGGAATCCCCTGGTGATTCCATCTTGGAGTTTATCTCTAGTGCTTCAGGTGTTAGGCGATAAGCCTTTTGAACCACTTACTTCCATTTCTATGAAAATGTTGACTCTTAAAACTGTAGTTTTAATTGCTGCGGCCTCGGCTAGGCGTAGGAGTGAAATTCATGCCGTATTAGCGGAGGAAGACCGTTTCGTGGTTACAGGGGAAGGCCTTAAGCTTCTACCTAGGATTAATTTCTTGGCTAAAAATCAGTCTTTGAAATATCCAGGTCAACCTATTTTTTTGCCAGCTTTAACTAGATATGATCCTAATTCTAAAGCATGGTGTCCTGTCCGAGCTCTGATCCGGTACAAACAATGTACTCAGGAGTGGCGGACAGACCAGTCAGCGTTATGCTTGTCATATATTGAACCCCATGGCAGGGCGTCTAAGGACACCATTTCCAGGTGGATTGTAGAATGTATTCAGTTTTGTCATAAATCCGCCACTGGTAAACAAGTTGACATGGCCAAGGCTCACAGTGTCCGGGGCGTAGTGACTTCTACTGCCCTATTTAATGGGGTCCCTGTGGATGACATTATGTTGGTTGCTCAGTGGCACTGTGAGTCAAGTTTTACAGACCATTATCTCCGTGACACCTCTAATCCTCTCGCCTTATCGATTTTGAAAAGATAATCAGGTGTACCTTTTTTATGAGGCTTCCTCATTACTTGTATATATCACAATTAATTAATGGGAACAACCACTTTTTGGGACTGCATCAGCCTTCACCACTGGGAAGATGATGTCAGCAGCCAAGTTCAACAAGGTCAGTCTTGTAAATTGTATTGTGACGTGATCCTTTGTTATTAAAATGGTGATGGTATGTGTTTTTATGTGGTGCATCATTGAGAGTATACGAAAATGGATCTTTTTCATCTCTGTCCTATAGTACATGGCACTTGTACGTAGAGAGCGTATGGGACATTGAGGTCATTCGAGTCTTCCTCCCAGGAATGGGGGGGGGGGGGGCCGCGCATATGACATTCGGTCATCTCTCATCCATCGGTTTGTGTTAGCCGATGTTTTTTCAAATCCTGAGTGTGTTTTCACACAGTTTCAGAAGTTTACGTGCCTTAAATGCAGAAAAGCGTATAGGGAAGAGCTGGTCTTTTGACCTCGCCTCCCTCCCACCGAATTCCCTGTCGAATTCTGGCAATATCAAAGAGTATTAGGGAGATAAGTATACTCTTGAAGTGAAATAAACGAAATCACGGATTTCTTTTTTCACGAGAGAGTTGATACTTACCTCCCTAATACGGACCCGGCCTCTCCACCCCACAGAGGCTCGGTCTTCAGGCTCTTAATAGTTGCATGTGTGTCAGCCAATAAATTAGTCAGATGAAGTGCTAGTCTGCGCATGCGCGGTGGTGGGGCTGGCATCCGCCGGACTGCACTCTGACTCCCTGCCCAGTAGGGGCACCTAACTGTTTTTATTCTGAGTGTTTATTGAGTGAAAGCCGATATTTAGCAATATCAAAGAGTATTATGGAGGTAAGTATCAACTCTCTCGTGAAAAAAGAAATCCGTGATTTCGTTTAGTTCACATTACTGTTTAGTGTGCTCTCGTATTCATACAATTCGTCTTACACCTGGATGTTGTTCGTCTGTTTTCTTTTTTGAAAATTATGACATCATGATCAACCTTATTATTATTTTGTAATATCTTTGAGGCTGGTTGTTCATCTTTTTTCACCGTCCATTATAGGCCTATAGGTTATTTCTTTCTCCTTTATGAGTTGTTTAATTTGTTTAAAATTATTAAAGAATCTTTAACTCATTGTCGTCATCTTGTCCGTTTTTTCAGAAGCCTTCTTGTGTCGGCTGTAATCATACCATCAAGACAAAGGTTGCTCCTCACCTCTGTGTCAAATGGTCACCTTGTGGTCCATTATTAAAATGTGATGTCTGTAAACAGTGTGTGGGGGGAGGCGACTTATTATCTGAATTCTTGTCTTTACAGGCAAAGGATAAGGTGTCGGTGGAGGAGAAGGGTGCGAAGAAGAGTGTAAGTGGTAAGGGTAAGAGAAATGCCTCTGTTTCTTCGGAAATGAAGACTCAGGTTGGAAATCATGGGGGAGATGAAAAAGACAATAAAAGATTTGGTACCAGAGCTGCTTCTCAGCATGCTCCCTAGACCGAGTAATTTATTGTCTTCTTCATCTGCTCCCGAGCAGAAAATCCCCACCACTGATTCTGGTGTCCGTCGTGGTCCGTGGTCCAAAAATGTATCAGAATCAATGGTGGCTTTAGTAGATCTTGGAAGGCCCTCCGCCTTGCCAATGGATCCTGAAGCAGGTCTGTATGATCATGGCATCAGGCTTGCCGCACCATTAGATCTTTGACCAGGGCCACTGAACACAGGCTCGCGCCTATAGTGATCACACCCGAAAGGTACCGCCTCCTCTTACGGTACCGTCTCTGGCCAGCCTGGGTTAGCGCTCTTTGCTAACCCAGAGGCAGTTTATGATGGCCAGGAGGAAGAGGATTTTCTGGTGGTTTCACCCATTGAAGCCATGGGCATGGAAATGGATGATCGTGCACCCCTCGTGGGAGCACAGCCAACCGTTTCAATGGAACTACTCCCGCAGAGGTAGCTTTCACGGCTCAAAGGGTGGCTCGGGTCGGAGCGGATGACCACCGTTTCCGTATACCGCAGCTTGCCAAGGATATGGTGGCGGCTGGTCCGGGCCATGGTGTGGTTGATTACACGCCACACATTTCCATGGTGCCAGCTCCTGGCTTTGCAGCCGTGGCGCAAGACATGCCTGCTCTCTCGGGCCTACATGTTTTCCATGGCTCCAGCTACGTTTGCACCTGCGAGTGCATTAGAGGATGACAAAGGCTCATGCCTTGTCGAGCACTTACATGTGGCCACAGAGGAGGACTGGTCTGACGCATGCCAATGGCTGGTAAGCATTAGGCCAGAGCTCTGTGTAGAACAGTCGGCAAGCCATCGGGACCAGCGCCCGTGGTTGGCTGGAAAGCCAGCAGTTAGCACCATGCCATCTCTGCCGTTAGCAGATCATATAATGATATAATATAACCCCGCGAGGTGGTGCCGTATTGTTGCTGGCCAATATCAGAAATACGGTACAGTGCAAAGGCCGAGCACTGATGATCGCGCAGCACTTAGCAAGGACACGCGACCAGGCTCCCATTCTCACAGGGGAGCGCTGTGTTCGAGCGCCCTGCGCTCAGCAAACACCTCATCCGCAATGTAGAGGAGAGCTCGAGAGCATCCATAGCGGTGTTCTCGCATGTCTCACAGCTGTCACAGGGTGTAGTAACAGCGTCTGCATTGCGCTAAGCAAGCCCTGTCTCAGTACAGAGAGCCATCCAGGATGGTATTAACCTGGCACTGGACTGTATGACTAGGGCAGTGACTAGAAGTGTCAGGGTGAGACGCACATTTGCGCTAGACAATTTGTGTCCATCTCAGGATCTGTACAACAGGCTGCTGTGGGTGCCTATGTCAGGTCCTGGTCTATGGGGGTAAGGGATGTAGACACCTCCAGGAGACAGTCAGTCTAGTCAATAATCAGAGGGCGCTACACAAACAATTTGGTGTGCTTCGTAGGGACACGTTTGCACAGCGCCCCTTGCGTACTGTTCACAGCAGGCCCGAGGTGGCGGTGGTCAAGCCAGGCAGCCGCCGGCGCACCTCGGTGCATGAGGAGCGGGCCGTGGTGCGCGAGGCATGGGTGGCGCAAGCCGTGCTGCGTGAGGATCTGGTTATGTAAGCGTGCCTGATGGGCGATTTTCCCAAGAACCACACCAATGCTAGAACCAGAGACAATCCCACGTGCACTGCTTATGTCCACCTCTCTCCCTAGGTGGATCTGTGGGAGGTCGATTGACCCTTCACATGCAGGAGTGGGAGCGGTTAACCCAGGACCGCTTAGTCTTGCGATGGCTATCAGCTGGGTACGAGCCCGACTGGGCGATAAGACCACCATCGCACCTGTCTCTGGTTCCGATCTGGACTCAAATTCCAAGAGATCCGGATCAACGGTTGTGTATAGATAAATTCCCTCATACAAAAAGGAGCAATTCAACGGCGCAAAATTGCCCGGGCTTCTATTCAACCGTGTTTCTAGTGACAAAGAGCGCTGGGGGGTGAAGACCAATTCTCAACCTCAAGCCATTGAACAAGTTCATAGACACACCGAGTTTCAAAATGTAAACAGTCAAAATGGTGTTGGTGGGGTTGGAAATGGGAATGTGGACGGCGTCCATAGATCTGAAAGATGGTTATTTCCACATTCCAATTGCGAAGAGTTTTTGTCGGTACCTGAGATTCGCATTCCTGGCCAACAGTGGGAATTCAAAGTTTTACCATTCAGAATTTCCACGGCTTCTCTGGTCTTCACCAGGGTGGTTCTTGCAATAACAGCATACCTCCACAGGAGAACCATAGCAGTCCACACTTACATAGACGATTGGCTGTTAAAAGCACACAATCAGGAAAGTCTTGCAGCAAATCTGGAGATAGTTTTGAAAACGCTCACAGACTTAGGCTGGATAATAAACTCTCAGAAATCAGAGCTGACTCCATCCAAGTTTGTTTACCTGAGAATGTTCTTCGATCTAGAGATAGGGTATGTTTATCCTACTCAGGAGAGAGTAGAAATACTCATCTCAGTAATACAGTCAGTGTGCAACAGTCATCATGTACTGGCACTGGGTTACCTGAGAATGCTGGGGTTGATGGTTTCTTCGGAACAAGTGATTCCACAGGCGGCCTTGTGCAGGCAGCCTATCCAGTTATTTCTCATGACACAGTGGACCCAGAGGACAGGTTTCTGGACTCAGAGATGTCAGTGTTGGGACCTCTTATTCACCACTTTCAATGGTGGATGAAGAGAGAGAATCTCCTGGCGGGTGTGATGCTCACCCCACCCCACGCTCAAATAACGATGTACACAGATGTACCAATGGAGAGATGGGCGGGGGGTGCTTGCCTGGAAGAAGCCACAGTATCAAGGCTTTGGAATCTGGATCAGTCACAGGAACATATATGTCTACTGGAATTACGAGCAGTAGTTCTGGGACTGGAACATTTCTTGATGAAAGTTCAGGGCATGATTCTTCTAGTTCGATCAGACAACTCAACAGTAGTGACTTAAATAAACGGCCCGGGCCGAACGAAGTCGCCCAGTCTCTGTATGATGACTTGGAAACTGCTTTGCTGGTGTCTAGCTCATATGATCACCTTGAAGGCAGTTCACATTCCGGTAAGGCTAAATCTGTTAGCAGACTCATTGAGCCAAAGGATGAGTGTTTTGCCTACAGAATGACAACTAAATCAAAGTGTGGCGGATCATCTGTTCGACCACTGGATTTGTTTGCAATGAACAAGAATGCGAAGATGACGATGTATGTCTCTGTGATTCCAGATCCAAGCGCTTACGCAACAGATGCGTTAGCTATCCGCTGGGAGAGAATGTATGCATAATCATTCCAACCAGCAATCCTGATTCCAAAAGTTCTTCAGAAAATCAGGCAGGAGGAGTGCCAGGTGCTTCTGATCACCCCAAAGGTCTGCAATCCGGTTACTCTGCCTCTGATGGACAATATTATTTTCCAGGGCAAGTCCCTTCACAACAACCCATCAATGTTCCAATTGACTGCGTGGATGTTGTCAAGGAATCGAAAGTTAAGGAGGGCTTTTCTGAGCAAGCAGCCATGTTTATGGCAAAATCCAGAAGGGGGTCAACCTCCAGAGCATATATAAAATCAATCGATTTGCAGAATGGTGCTCAAACAGAGATGGTAATCCAATGGATTCATCTATTCAGGTAGTAGCTGATTTCCTATGGCACCTGTATGATGCCTATAGCATCAAGCCTAACTCTATTACTGGCTACAAGTCAGCTTTGATGTCAGTTATCCCTTGTTTGGCTGATAGGGGACGTGATGAAGTCTGTTCATTGAACACTTTAGTAAACGGCATGGGTAATCTAAGACCAAGAAATCCTCCAGCGATTCCGTCTTGGAGTTTATCACTAGTACTTCAAGTGCTAGCGGATAAACCCTTTGAACCACTAAGTGCCATTTCTATGACATTATGTCGGTAGCTCAGTGGCACTGTTAGTCAAGTTTTACCGACCATTACCTCCGTGACACCACTAATCCTCTTGCCTTATCGATATTCAAAAGATGATCAGATGTATATATTATAGATAAGTTGCACTTGCTGTCTTCAGACAGCACATTTTAATTGTGGAAACAACCGCATATTCGTGTATCATTTTATCCTTCACTGATGTGGAATGGATACAAATTTCATGCATACGGTCAGTACTGCCTTTTGTCGTTACATAATTTATTGTCATGATATATTACCCTTATTTAACTAGAATGTAATGGTACCTATGTATTATGTGGTTCATTTATTGAGAGTATACGAAATGAAGCCTTTCGTCTCTTGTCCTGTAGTACTTAGCACCAGTACTTAGAGAGTGTATGGGACATTGAGGTCATAGCTTATCCTTTCCCAAAAGGATGGGGGAGCGCTTTTGACGTACGGTCATTACTCTCACCATCGGTTGTGTTATCCGATGTTCAAATCATTGCCTGATTGTGTATCACACAATTTCAGATGTTAGTGCTTCATGCACAAGAATATGCAAGGGATGAGCTGGTCTTTTGACCTTGCCTGCCTCTCGCCAAATTCTCTTACAAATTCTGGCAATATCATGGTATTAGGGAGGTAAGTATATCTCTTGAAGTGAAATAAACGAAATCACAGATTTTTTCACAAGAGAGTTGTTATACTTACCTCCCTAACATGGACCCAGCCTCTATGCCCCACAGAGACTCGGTCTTCAGGCCTTTAAGTTGCATGTGTTGGCCAATAGTCAAGCTGAGGCAGTGACAGTCAGCGTATGCGCGAGGCTGGGGCTGGCATCCGGCTGACTGTCACCTGTCTATCTGCCCATTAAGGGTGCCTATGTTTTTTAAACTGGGGTTATTGAGTGAAGGTCGATATTTAGGAAATATCATAGAGTGTTAGGGAGGTAAGTATAACGACTCTCATGAAAAAAGAAATCCGTGATTTCGTTTATTCAACCTGCAGACAGACCAGAAATGACACATTTTCTACCATGTACGTCACAAATGTTGAACATTTTGGATTATAATCAATTTATTTTTCAAAGTATTCAACAGTGTTTAGGTGCCATGAAATTAAGAGACAGCTATTTCAAGCTTCAATCAAATAATATAACAAATTTTGGTTTACGCACATGAGATTAAATTCCCTTTTATTACGTGTCAACACTGTTTCTGTTAATCTTTAATGACTAAATTTGTTACAAAATTAAAATATTTACTTATTGAATGCCCATTTGCAGGCCAAGTGAAAACCATTTTTGAGAATTTCCCACTGGACTGACTGGCTCGGTTATCGAGCCAGTCATTCCAGTGGTAAATTTTCAAAAATAGTCTTCTCTTGGCCTGCAAATTGACATTACCCAAGACCACTACAGAGGCCGGTTTTGGCCGGCTTCGTCGTGAAAGGGTTAAATCAACTGGCCTTCTCGACTTTGCGCATAATAAAGGAATCTGATCTGTCACTCAAGTATCTGATGTCATAATCAAATATGCAACTTGTTACCTGACATCATAATCAAGGTGACGCAAGTCCAGAACTCGGTCACAAAAGTATAAAAATTGTATGGCTTTGATGAACTAAAAATTTAATAAACATTCTCTTGAATAGTTTGCTCACAGTAAAATTAATTTCAAGAGCACTTACTTATATATACAACAAATTTTGTATCACACACGCTCGCTCGCTCACTTACACATGCCAGATCTCGAAGAGCTTTGAACCTATGCTCTCAATTCCTTTGTCACTGGATATATTACTTAAAGAAGAGTCTGATGATTCTGTTTCGAAAAAATTCATCCTTATTTGCCTGAGTTATCTCCCTTGAAAAACTTAAAATATATTAAAATTGCCTGGCCCAGATCTCAAAGAATTATGAACCTACACTCAGAGTTGATGTATTCTATGGAAACACAGTGCAATGATGTGGTTTTGGTTAAATCTATCCATTTATGCCAGAGTTATCTTTATCTTTAAATTTGTTGAGAATATGGTTACTGCTAGATCACTTGAAACTGCTGAGACATATTTAGTTTTAATTTGATTGATGGATACCGTTTTGGGAAGACCTTAGTTGTGATCGTGTTTCAGCAAAATCTGTTTCTATTCCCCAGAGTTATCTCCCCTTACAAACTTAAAATTCATCAAAAGTTTCTTATTCGGACATAATCTTGAAAAGTATTTAACGGAATTGAATCTGCACTTGCAAATCTTTCTCTCTGGGTATATTAAGGGGAGATTCAATGTCAGATTTCGTTTTTCATTGATTTGTTTTTCTAAAATATTGCACTTTTCAATTAACATTATGTCAACGCTTGATATGTGTTTATCTGAAAAGTTTGGATCTGGGGGATTATGCCGTCCTCTGATGGCTCTTTCATCTACTATGTATTTTATTTGTAATTTGGCAGAAATCCTTGCAGAACTATTTCCTGTCAACAAAGGAAGAAGTGTTCTTCATGGCCGTGATTGACCGATTACAGATCTCAACTAACTCCATCAAAGAAAAGTAAGTATCGTTGTCTTAAAGCTGAACCAGAATGTTAAAACAGTCACTACTAATCAAGACAGGTAATATCATGGCACAAAAGTTTATCTGGATTGTTTAACTATACATTAGGATTTCGTAACTGGCAATTAGGATTCTGCTATGGATACATTGAACAAGACTGATTTCACATTTCTCATCTTTGTTTGTCAGATTTTCAACGTTAAATTGTTGTGATTAGTAGAGCTGGGCAGTTTCCCGATAAAACCGGGAAAATCGCGATATTATTGTTATTGTTATCGTTATCGTCTCATTTCTAAAAACCGCCAATATCGTCAAATACCGTCAGTGACGGTATTGACAATTTATATATTGTAATAATTTGATAATAAAACATTTCATGCGAATTTGACGAGTCTGGTCTCTTCATTTCCGTATTCATGGTAGTCAAAAGCAATCATTTTCGGCACTATTATTGCAGTAGATATATGTCCATGTGTTATGTACAAATCCCTACTGTTCTTAGTATAGTTATCCTTCCATGCTCAATTAATTGTTGTTCCAATGAAGACAAGTTAAATCTGAAAATCGTAGTTGCTGACAACTTTGAATACGCAAAATATCAGCCATTTGTAAAACACAAATAAACTTAACTCAGCCTCGTTTTGATTATATTATTGGAATACCACCTTCGCTTTCCATAGCTGATGACGTGATTGATGTCATTACAAGGGAAACAATAAAACACCGACCATCCAAATATCCTAGCGGGATAAATTCACTCGCTAACTATGACGATAAATTCAAGCGATCTAACTAAACCGGTGAAGCCATAACTGCAATCCCTCTATTCTTCGCTTGTTCAAGAATAATTCAACCCACACGTGTGTATACATGTACGCTTGGGCAAGTATTGATCAGTCTATACCAGTAATACCATTGATATGCTGAATGCGCTAAAGGCAGCGCAATATGAATGAAACAAGCCCGGCTGATCATGACACTAATTTCCAATCAAATTGTCTCCAAAATATTTAGCTAAAATCGGACAAGTTATTAATAACTAATAACCTCTTAGATCATCTTTTCTAGAAGACAGCAGATCTTACAGCGTGGAATGTGTTGTATTCACTAATTTCGCGCGTTCTGGGTCATTGGCTCAGGTGACTATTGCGCCATCGATCTATAGGGCTATGATTTAACCACTTACAAGACGAATGCAGAGGCTTTATGGAAATATAATTTAAAGGAAATAATAAATAAAGAGCTGATTAGTTTGAAAACTTTATGACCCAAAAGTTGTTACTGACATCGACAGCAACAACTTTGAGTAAAATTGTTTTGAAATAATCTGTATAAATAGGTGATTATTTATTTTCACACACTCTGGTAAATCCAGTTTATAGGATGAAGTGTGTGATTGACTTTCATGCCGGTCGACAATGTTCTAAAGGGGTGGAATGGGGGCTGGGCGGACAGGTCGGGTTGATTAGTCAATTCCTTATAAAACTTGACCATTTTCAATAATTAACCATTCAGTACCAGAATTTTGCACGTCAAGTATAATAATTTAATCAGTGATCGACGATTCTTATCTACAATTCTACATTCTCTATTTTATTGCTAACAAAAAATTCAGGTCATTTTGTTATCTTTATACACGCATACACGCGCGCAGCTGATCACGTCTTCAGACCTGGTTTGTCCATTAACTGATCATGTGCCTAATCGCGTGGTCTTTCTCGCGGAGCATTCATTATAAGCTTTCAATAGTAATAATAAAAACAGCTGATCGTGAATGCTTCACTAAACATTGCACCCGATTATGACCTGGTTAAAACCAATGAAAGATACTTGATGTTTTTAACCAATCAGATTGGACCCTTGGGATTTCCCTTGGAGATTCCTGCGCACACAGTGACGGAGTTAAGGCCACTTATGCGCATCTTCCTCTTCACAATGACAAAGTAAAACGCAAAAAGGCGAGAAAAAATATTTTATTTGGTGCTGAAACAAACATAATACAAAGTGTAGGCTTTGTTTGTTTATACATCTGAAAAGGATGCCTATTCATAGATTGGCCATATTAACTCTATCGTATCCAGAATTATTCCAAATACCGCGATATTAGTAGTTATCGCGGTATTTTTCACAGATACCGTTATCGTCATCCCAATGACAATACCGCCCAGCTCTAGCGATTAGCCCCACAAATCATCCTGTCTGTCAATCTTTTAGGTCCCTAAACATTGACACATGGTATCCAGGCAGAGATGAATTGATTTTGCAGTTAAATATCAAGATCATGTCGAATTTAGTATAAGAATAAGGTTCTGAGATCCATACCTCACGCTCTGTGCGCTAAATATTTATAAAATCATATACGCCTATTGCTTTAATTTGAGAGGTGAATGGTTCTTTTGATTTAGTGGTATAGGTTAGATAATTAGGTCATGGTGGGCTTGGTGCATAAATAAACATTTGCATCCTGTTTTATGTTAGGTAATCACCATAAGCAATGATAACTAAACTAAGCATTCAACTTATTCTTGCAAATTAATCTTATCTGAGCTCTGATATTTATTAACAAAGTAAATGACAGGGGAAACATTTAATCACACAAAATCCTTTGATGTAACACGCCTGAGACTAATAACACACCTGGAATTAATTTAACTAACTTGGGATTGATGTAACCCACCTGAGATTGATGTAACACACCTGGGATTGGTGTAACACACCTGTTTTCACTTCAAGAGTATACTTACCTCCCTAATACTTTTGATATTGCTAAATATTGGCTTTCACTCAATAAACACTCAGATTTAAAACAGTTAGGTGCCCCTACTGGGCAGGGAGTCAGAGCGTAGTCCGGCGGATGCCAGCCCCACCACCGCGCATGCGCAGACTAGCACTTTCTCTTTGCTAGATTATTGGCAAAGAGAACACACATGTTTTTTGAGTCATAAGCTTTTCTTGCTCTTTAACGTTTTTATTGGTGTTATTTTGGAAGTGATAAGACCTGATTTGGATGGCG
Organism: Chaetoderma sp. LZ-2023a; assembly: GCA_034401795.1. Lineage (NCBI taxonomy): Eukaryota > Metazoa > Mollusca > Caudofoveata > Chaetodermatida > Chaetodermatidae > Chaetoderma > Chaetoderma sp. LZ-2023a. The sequence goes on from CM067367.1 coordinate 108,607,514, forward strand.
GGAGGATACACTTCGCCACAGGAGGACGTTGGACCTTTAAATCAGGTGACTTCTAGTAAAATTAGCGAGTTTTCTTCCCGGTGTATTGTGTTTCCGGGACTCGCGTTTACCGTGATAAGCGCCTTAGTTAGTTGGTTTAGGTCAACTCGGTGCTACCTAGGACTAATTTCTCTTTCTGTTTCTGTCCACAGGTCTGTATGACGCTAGGTTGTGACGTCACAGTACCAGAGAATTAGTATTCTCTCCACCATGGTTCCATTTCCTACTAACACTGTTAGGTTATCTAACCAAATGAAAAATTATGCCCAGTGAGTTGGAGGCCTGGTATAAAGGTCTTCTCACTTTGCCCTCTTGTTCCAATTCCTTCCCCATGAGGTGGAGAGAGTTAAGAGGCGTGCAGATGGTGGAGTTTCCGGTTCGTCACGTTGGATGGTTTGTCTATACAAAGTGTCAGGTATCTAGTTATTGATAATGTGGTGATGTTAATTATTGTAAACAATCAAAGGGAGATAATTAACATTTTTGCCAGTAAAGAGTTATCTATATGTATCTGATGGTTGTGTAGTCAACTTATCCATTCAGCATACAATTCGTCTTTGCACTTGGATGTTTTGTTGGGATCGAATTTTTCCTGTCACGGGATTAATGACGTCATAATCAGCTGGCTATGTATTTATTAGCAATTCAAGCGCTAGGCTGGTTTTTGATGTATATTGATCTTTATGATCGTTTTCCTTCTCCTTGAGTTGGATTGAGTTTCTAAGCTTAACTAGTTGCTCATACTCCTTGTCCTTTGCCCTGTTTCAGGGACCGGGTTGCGCGTCCTGTGGACGTTTTATGCATGTCAAGTTCTGGCCGCATCTGTGTTATCGATGTAGCCCTTGTGGTCCATTGATTAATTGTGACATATGTAAGCACTGGGGGGGCGAGTTAATGTCCGAATTCTTGTGCTGCTTACAGGCGACGGACAAGGTGGTAGTGGAGGAGAAGAAGAAGAAGCGGAAACGAGAGGTTGTAAGTGAGAAGGGTAAGGGGAAGGTCTCGTCCGCGGTGGATATGGAGACCTTCCGGACCGAGATGTTGGGAGAGATGAAGAGGACAATAAAAGATTTGGTTCCAGGGTTGCTTCGTGGCATGCTTCCTGGACCAGATCCTTTATTGTCCTCATCATCGGCTTCGGAGCAGGTAATCCCCGCCTCTGGATCGATTTTCCTTAGTCCGCTTCCGTTGTCCGACGATTCAGAGGTGGCCCCATTAGAGGGGGCGTTCCACGGCCCTGGCAGCAGGCTTATTGCCGCGCCGATAGGGGACCGTGGACGGTTGTCGCTGGAACCCGCTGGCTGCTTATCAGTCCAGGGGTATCCGCACGCCGCGGTGGCCAGTACCTCCTATGGCACCGTTCCTGGTCAGCCCGGGTTAGCTCTCTTTGCTGACCCGGGGTCTAATCTTTCTGACCAGGGTGATGAGGATTACCTGCTAGGGTCGCCGTCTGACGACGCGGACATGGATGAAGACGTTTGTGCACCCCTCGCGGGGAATACAGGCGCTTTTTTCCACGGTATTACTCACCCTGGAGTAAGGTCCGCGGTTCAGGTGGTGGCCCAGGGCGCTGCTGATGGCCAGCGGTACCGCATACCTCGGCTTGCCGAGAGTGTAGCTGGTGCTGGCCGGGCCCGTGGTAGGGCTATATATACCCCGCGCTCTACCGCGGTGCCTGCTCCTGGTCAAACCAGTGATATTCTCATGCCGGTGCTGTCAGGCCCGCATGTTTTCCCTGGCTTGCCAGGTGTATCAGCGTACCCGCCGTCAAGCTCTACTGCTTGCGCTCAGGAGGAAGACGAAGGACCCCGTCTTGTAGAGCGCTCGCAGTTAGCCACGGAGGAGGATTGGTATGACGCTTGCCAGTGGTTGGTGAGCGTTAGGCCTGATCTGCCCGTGGAGCAGTCGGCTAGCCACCGTGTTCACACGCCGTGGTTAGCTGGGAAACCATCTGCTAACGCTATGCCTTCTCTGCCGCTGGCGGAGCATGTCGTTGACATGTTCAAGGCGGCGGAGGCGTCCATTAACACGAGTGGACGTCTCGCGAAGGCCCCTCGCGAGGTGGCCAGGCGTTGTCGCATCGTGCCCCTGGACTACCAGCGGTACGGTGTGGTACCCAAGCCCAGCGTGGATGACCGCGCGGCTTTGGGTGAGGATACGCGGCCAGGATCCCGTTCTGACGCGGGGGTCTTGTGCGCGAACGCGTTGCGTTCGGCGAATACCGCGTTGCGTGATGCGGAGGAGAGTGGGAGGGCTTCGATTGCCGCTCTGTCCCACGTCTCCCAGCTGTTACAGGGGGTAGTAACGGCATCCGCATCGCGCCAGCCAGGCCCGCTCGCGGTCCAGCGAACCATCCAGGATGGTATTAACCTGGCGCTGGACTGTATGACGCGGGCGGTGACCAGGAGTGTCAGGGCAAGACGCACATTTGCCCTGGACAATCTGTGCCCGTCTCAGGACCTGTATAATAGGCTACTCCGTACGCCTATGACGGGTCCTGGTCTTTTTGGAGGTGAGGGATGTCGCCACCTCCAGGAGACGGTCACCCTGGTGAATAACCAGAGGGCGCTGCGCGAACAGTTTGAGGTACTGCGTCGTGCTAACGTTCGCGCCGCGGCCCCTGCGTATCGTCCCCTGCAGGCTCGAGGTGGTGCTGGCCAAGTCAGAGGCCAGCCGCCGTCGCAGCGCCGGCCTCGGCCGCGTGCGATTCGGCTAGCAGTGAGGGGGGCGCAGGCTCCTCAGCCGCCGTCAGCCAGGCAGCCGCCCGTGCACCGAGGTGCGCGCGGGGCGGGGCGGGTCGCGCGAGGATCTGGGCGTGGTTATCGTTCCTGACAGGGCGCTTACCGCGGTAAGGACCACGCCGGTGTGTATGGCGACGGAGACAGTGCCGCTCTTGCATGCCTTGTGTCCACCGCGGTCCCTAGGTGGACCGGTGGGAGGCCGGCTAGCCGACCACATGCAAGAGTGGGAACGGTTAACTCAGGACCGTTTAGTCTTGCGATGGCTTTCCGTGGGGTATCATCCAGAGTGGATGACAGGCCCGCCGTCGCGACTGTCTCTGGTGCCAGTCTGGACTCCCATTCCGAGAGATCCAGATCAAAGGTTGTGTATCGAGGAGGAGATAAATTCCCTCGTACAAAAAGGAGCTATTCAGCCGGCACAAAGGTGTCCGGGCTTCTATTCAACCCTGTTCTTGGTAACAAAACGCACCGGTGGGTGGAGACCGATTCTCAACCTCAAGCCATTGAACAAGTTCATCGAGACGCCCAGTTTCAAGATGGAAACGGTGCGCTCGGTGTTGGCGGGGTTGGAGAGGGGGATGTGGACGGCGTCGATAGATTTGAAGGACGCTTATTTCCACATCCCCATCCACAGGAGTTTCTGTCGCTTCCTGAGATTTGCATTCCAGGGCAGACAGTGGGAATTCAGGGTGTTGCCCTTCGGAATTTCCACGGCTCCTCGGGTTTTCACCCGTGTGGTTCTTGCGATCACAGCATACCTCCGCAGGAGAAGCATAGCAGTCCACACGTACATAGACGACTGGCTGTTGAAAGCGCACACCCGGGAAAGTTTGTCCGCCAATCTGGAGATTGTTTTGAAAATTCTCACAGACTTGGGCTGGTTGATCAATTTCCCAAAATCAGAGCTGACTCCATCCCAGAAGTTTGTTTACCTGGGGATGTTCTTCGATCTGGAGACAGGATATGTTTATCCTACTCGGGAGAGAGTTCAAATACTCATCTCATTGATTCAGTCAGTGTGCGACAGTCGTCATGTCCTGGCACGGGTTTACTTGAGAATGCTGGGGTTGATGGTTTCGTTGGAACCAGTCATTCCTCAGGCCGCCTTACGCAGGCGGCCGATCCAGTTGTTTCTCATGACACAATGGACCCAGAGTACAGGTTCGCTGGACTCGAATGTGTCAGTGTTGGCGCCTCTGATTCACCACCTGCAATGGTGGTTGAATACAGAGAATCTCTTACCGGGGGTTTTGCTAACCCCTCCCCACCCTCAGGTGACTGTGTATACAGATGCATCGATGGAGGGCTGGGGAGCTTGCCTGGAAGAATCCACGATATCAGGGCTTTGGAATCTGGAACAGTCACAGGAACATATAAATCTACTGGAGCTAAGAGCAGTAGTCCTGGGCCTGGAACATTTCTTACAGAAAGTTCAGGGCAAGATTGTTCTTATTCGTTCAGACAACTCAACAGTTGTGACTTACATAAACCGCCAGGGCGGAACGAAGTCGCCCAGTCTCTGTATGATGACATGGAAACTGCTTTGTTGGTGTCTGGATCACCAGATTACCTTGAAAGCAGTTCATATTCCGGGAAGGTTAAACCTGCTAGCAGACTCATTGAGCCGAAGGATGAGTGTTTTACCCACGGAATGGCAACTAAATCAATGTGTGGCGGATCGTTTGTTCGACCATTGGGGGAAACCCAACATCGATTTGTTCGCAACGAAGAAGAATGCGAAGATGACGACGTACGTCTCTCCGATTCCGGATCCAAGCGCTTTCGCAACAGATGCGTTAGCTATCAGCTGGGGGAGAATGTATGCATACGCATTCCCTCCAGCAATCCTGATTCCAAAAATTCTTCAGAAAATCAGACAAGAGGAATGCCAAGTGCTTCTGATCGCCCCGGATTGGCCAAGCCGATCATGGTATACGGATCTGCTGGACCTTCTGGTCTGCAATCCGGTTCCTCTGCCTCTGATGGACGATATTATCTTCCAGGGCAAGGCCCTTCACAACAATCCGTCAATGTTCAGATTGACTGCATGGATGTTGTCAAGGAATCTAGAATTAAGGAGGGCTTTTCTGAGCAAGCAGCCATGTTTATGGCCAAAGCCAGGAGGGGGTCAACCTCCAGAGCATATAATTATAAAATCAACAGATTTGCAGAATGGTGCTCAAAAAGATGTATTGATCCAATGGATTCATCTATTCAAGTAGTAGCTGATTTCCTCTGTCACCTCTATGATGCCTATAGCCTCAAGCCTAACTCTATTGCTGGTTATAAGTCAGCATTAATGTCTGTTATTCCTTGCTTGGCTAAGAGGGGAAGTGATGAAGTAAATACATTGAATGTATTAATTAAAGGCATGGGCAATCTAAGACCAAGGAATCCTCCTGTGATTCCGTCTTGGAGTTTATCGCTAGTGCTTCAAGTACTAGGTGATAAGCCTTTTGAACCACTTAGTTCCATTTCTATGAAACTATTAACACTGAAGACTGTGTTTTTAATTGCTGCGGCCTCGGCTAGGCGTAGGAGTGAGATTCATGCCTTATCAGCCGAGGATGACCGTTTTGTGGTTTCAGGGGAAGGCCTTAAGCTGCTACCTAGGATTAATTTCTTGGCTAAAAATCAGTCGTTGAAATATCCAGGTCAACCTATTATTTTGCCTGCTTTAACTAGATATGATCCTAATTCTAAAGCATGGTGTCCCGTCCGGGCGCTGCGCCGGTACAAACAACGTACGGCGGCATGGCGCACCGACCAGTCAGCGTTATGGTTGTCATATATTGAACCCCATGGGAGGGCTTCTAAGGACACCATTTCCAGGTGGATTGTGGAATGCATTCAGTTTTGCCATAAATCCGCCACCGGGAAGCAGGTTGACGTGGCCAAGGCTCACAGTGTCCGCGGCGTAGTGACATCCACGGCCCTATTTAATGGGGTCCCTGTGGATGATATTATGTCGGTGGCTCAGTGGCACTGTGAGTCAAGTTTTACAGACCATTATCTCCGTGACACCTCTAATCCTCTCGCCTTGTCGGTTTTGAAAAAATAAATCGGTTTATATTTTTTGAGGTGATTTCCTCATTACTTATATATATCACAATTAATTTATGGAAACACCCACTTTTTTGGGCCTGCATCAGTCTTTACCGATGGGAAGATGATGTCAGCAGCCATTTCAACAAGGTCAGTCTTGTTCATGTGTTGTCCGTTGTTGATTGTATTGTCACGATTACCCGTTATTAATATGGTGATGGTTTGTGTATTTGTGTGGTTCATTGTTGAGAGTTACGAAAATGGAGCTTTTTCGTCTCTGTCCTGTAGTACATGGCACTTGTACGTAGAGAGCGTATAGGACATTGAGGTCAGTCGACTCTTCCTCCCAGGAAGGAGGGGGGGGAGCGCATATGACATTCGGTCATCTCTCATACATCGGTCGTGTTATCCGATGGTTAGTCAAATCCTGACTGTTTTTTCTTACAGTTTCAGAAGTTTAAGTGCCTTAAACGCAGAAAAGCGTATTGGGATGAGCTGGTCTTTTGACCTCGCCTCCCTCCCGCCAGATTCACTTTCGAATTCTGGCAATATCAAAAGTATTAGGGAGGTAAGTATACTCTTGAAGTGAAATAAACGAAATCTAGGATTTCTTTTTTCACGAGAGAGTTGATACTTACCTCCCTAGATACGGACCCGGCCTCTCCACCCCACAGAGGCTCGGTCTTCAGGCTCTTAATAGTTGCATGTGTGTCAGCCAATAATCTAGTCAGAGGAAGTGCTAGTCTGCGCATGCGCGGTGGTGGGGCTGGCATCCGCCGGACTACGCTCTGACTCCCTGCCCAGTAGGGGCACCTAACTGTTTTAAATCTGAGTGTTTATTGAGTGAAAGCCAATATTTAGCAATATCAAAAGTATTAGGGAGGTAAGTATCAACTCTCTCGTGAAAAAAGAAATCCTAGATTTCGTTTAGTTTAATGTAACACACCTGTGTATGTGTAACATACCTATGATTAATGTAACACACCTGTGATTAATGTAACACACCTGTGATTAATGTAACAGACCTGAGATTGATGTAACACACCTGGGATTGATGTAACAAACCTGGGATTAATGTAACACACCTGGGATTAATGTAACACTCCTGCGATTAATATAGCATAACTGCGATTAGTGTAACACACCTGTGATTAATGTAACACACCTGGGATTGATGTAACACAGCTGTGATTGATGTAACATACCTGGGATTAATGTAACACACCTGGGATTAATGTAACAGCTGGGTTTGATGTAACCGACCTGGGATTAATATAACTCACCTGGGATTGATGTAACCCACCTGGGATTGATGTAACACACCTGTAATTAATGTAGCATACCTGTGATTAATGGAACACACACATGGGATTAATGTAACACACCTGGGATTAATGTAACACACCTGGTTTTGATGTAACCGACCTGGGATTAATGTAACTCACCTGGGATTGATGTAACCCACCTGGGATTGATGTAACACACCTGTAATTAATGTAGCATACCTGCCATTAATGTAACATACCTGTGATTAATGTAACACACACATGGGATTAATGTAACACACCTGGGTTTGATGTAACCAACCTGGGATTAATGTAACTCACCTGGGATTGATGTAACACACCTGGCATTAATGTAACACACCTGGGATTGATGTAACACACCTGTGATTAATGTAACATACCTGGCATTAATGTAGCACACCTGCGATTAATATAGCATAACTGCGATTAGTGTAACACCTGTTTTCACATCAAGAGTATACTTACCTCCCTAATACTTTTGATATTGCTAAATATCGGCTTTCACTCAATAAAACACTCAGATTAAAAACAGTTAGGTGCCCCTACTGGGCAGGGAGTCAGAGGTAGTCCGGCGGATGCTCGCCCCACCACCGCGCATGCGCCGACTACTACTTCCTCTTTGCTCATTTATTGGCTAAGGGTTACATGCGGTTTTGTGCTACTCTACATTTTCTGCGCGTTTACCTTGTTTTTCACTTATTTGACGATTGTTGTACGTTCGTGTCATGTCGGAAAGAGAGGACTCACCTTTGGAAGGAGCTGGATCTCTTTATCAGGTGATTTCTTTGATATGCTAGCGTGTTTTGTCCCGGTTTAATGTGTTTCCGGGACTCGCGCTTACCGTGATTAGCGCCTGTTTGTGTTGGTTTTTTACAACATGGTGCTTCATAAGTCTCATTTCTCTTTGTGTTTTTGTCCACAGGTATCACGTAGAAGCTTTGATGGACTTCTCGGCACAAGAGGATATGTTTCTCTCCACCACGGTTCCATTTCCTACTAATACTGTTAGGTTATCTAACCAAAAAATCTATGTTCAGTGAGTTGGAGGCTTGTTATAAAGGTCTTCTCACTTTGCCCTCTTGATCCAATTCCTTCCCCTTCGGTGGAGAGAATGTAGAGGCGTACTATGGTGGAGTTCTCCGGTACATCACGTTGGATGGTTTGTCTGTACAAGTGTCAGGTATCTAATTATTGATAAACAAAAGGGGAGATAATTTCCTTTTTTGCCAATGCTAGAATTGGAAGGAGTTATCTCTGTATATCTGATTGTTGTGTACTCGAAATGCCAATTCAACGGGAATGTTCCGGTTACTTATACAATTCGTTCTTGCACTTGGTGCTTGTTGCGGATCGATTATTTTGGTCACGGGATTGATGACGTCATAATCGGCCTTGGCCTTTATTAACATTTAACGTTTTGTCCAAGGCTGGTTCTTCTTGACTTGCGATCTTGAGGATCCTGTCCCTCTCTTTTTAGTTGGTTTTGAGTTCGCTAACCTTAACTATCTTGCTCATTGTCCTTGTCCTTTGTCCTGTTTCAGAGACCTGGTTGCCCGTCCTGCGGGAGGTTTCTGAAGAATAGATTCGTACCGCACTTGTGCTTCAGCTGCAGTCCCTGTGGACCGTTGCTGAAGTGCGATGTATGTAAGCAGTGGGGGGGAGATCTAATGTCTGATTTTCTCTCATTGCAGGCAAGGGAGAAGGTGATGGAGGAAGAGAGGAAGAAGAAGAAGGAGGGTAGTAAGAAGGGTAAGAAGAAGGCCTCATCCGCGGTGGATATGGAGGCCTTCAGGTCCGAAATGTTGCAAGAGATAACACACGTGTCATGC